>JAFVLL020037775.1:0-37325 GCA_021397915.2 Tor tambroides | reverse complement strand
AAACACTCACAAAGACATTGTTTAAAAAGAAAAACGAGATTATTTACCTGCTGCCTCCCCAGTCAGACCATTTCGATGGCTTTTAGTCAGTGCTGATGTGCAGAAGTGTGTTGTTTCTGATCTCTGCTCTTTGGCTCCTGTGCATGCATGTGCAGTTCAGCACAGAGGTTCTTGCACCGAGCTGACAAGGAACACAGATAAATATCCTCAACTGCCCCTCCCCCAAAGCATGTGTATGTGTGTCTGAAAGAAAGAAAGAGAGAGAGAAACCCTCCCTCATTGTGCACTCACACACACAGCCCGAGCTCCTGTAATCAAAAGCTTAATCTTCAGTCTCACGATATTAGACCAACAGAAGATTAAAAAAGGAATTGCAACTGGCAACCCTTCAATAAACACACACACATACACACGGTTGCAGTGGAGGTTGAGGTGATAAGGTGTTAGAGGATGTGTGTGTAGCTGTTGTTAGTCTATATTTGGAAAGTTAAACAGTTACTCTGTCTGGTGTGTCTCTTGAGATCACTTAGCTTAAGTTTGGCACTTTGGGATCCCAATAGGCTAATTGCAAGCTGAGCATTGCAGGTCACCATCATATGTTGTGTTTTGGATGCTGGTCTTCAGCACTGGGATGCTGCTGTGCTGGTCACCAGGGTTCCTAACTAGCTTGGCTTCTTTGTTCAGCCAAAGTCAATGCTGGTTAATCAGAATATTCACCAGTGAGCATGTTGGCCCTGCAGCTAGAATAACATCAAACTAGTATTTTCTGGGTTAAACCAGCATGGAAATGCATGATGGTCTGAGCTGTTCTTTTCTATGGATGCCTGGATTTGCCTCTGAGTAAAAATAAAATAAAATAAAATAAAACAAAATTCATATCTCACAACATTGGAACTTTATTTTTCATAATTGCGAGTTTGCAATTTGTCTGTATCTCTGTATGTTTTTTTATCTCACTCATTTATTTCTTAGTTTAAACCTTTTTTGTTTGGAGCCATTATGTTTTTTGACTGTTTTTGAAAGAAGTCTCTTACCAAGATGGCAATATTATGAAATATTACAGTTTAAAATAATTGTATTCTATTTGAATACATTTTAAAAAGTAATTTATTCCTTTGATGGCCAAGCAGAATTTTCAGCAGCCATTACTCCAGTCTTCAGTGTCACATGATCCTTAAGAAATCATTCTGATATGCTGATTTACTGCTCAAGACACATTTCTTATTATTATCAATATTGAAAACAGTTGTGCTGCTTAATATTTTTGTGGGGATGTGCAGTATATTTTGATTCATGCTTTAAGAAAGATTCATTTTCAGCAAATGGATGGTATAATAATTTAAAAACAAAATGTCAATTAAAAGTGGAGTGATTTTTGGTCAGCTGTTGTGAGCAGAGTAGAGCATTTGTTGGGCCGATCAGCTTTAGAGGAATATAATGGAATTAATTTATCAGTGATCTGATTACAGAGATTCATTATGTGTACTAATGGAATCATCTCACGGAATTAACCCTTCGGATTACTCACTAAAACATAATTACATTAATACTCCCATCCATCAACATCATCACAAAAGGCTGCGTTCAGTGAAATAACAAATTGTTATTTAGAGTTTAAGATGCGTTTGAGACTGAGCGAGAATATGTGTATGTGTGTGAGTGTGCATGATTTCAATTCTAATTTGAGGCCATCTGGTGTCTCCAGTAGCTGCTGGCCTGCCCCACTGCCCCATGGGATTACCATGAGGATGTCAGTGAAGCCACTCTCACCCTGATCTCAACACAAGCTCCCTGCACAAAGATGGTAATCAATCATTTATACAGATGTTTTGTTTGTGCATTCAACAAAGGCTGAATTTGACATGAATGCCTTTAATGTTCCTAGTGGACAAACAGAAATATCCACCATAGTTATTTGAAAGCAGTCTCTTTTGTGCATTTATGGGAATGAAAATACAGTAAAAACAGAAATATCGTGAAATAATTTTAAATAACAGAACAAAAAAAGAACAAAAAAAGCATAATCACTGTAATTAAACTGCAATTATACCTTAACTAAATAGAAACTGCATTGCGAAATATTCAGATGTGCAAAGAGCAACAGATTTGTCACATGATTACGGTAATAACTAGTGCATAGTACAGAAGTGTCACAAAGATATCATACTGCGGTCAATACAACAGATGACACAGCATGATTCAACCAAAAATAAAGCAGAATTTGAATTATTATAACAGCTATTATAACAGCTTGATGCCATATAGCTGTGCTCTGTTTATTGAGGAAGGCGCTGCATCCTCTGCTGCCTGTCCTCCTTCTGACTAAGACAGGAAGAAAGAAGAATAACAAGAGATGGCACAGAGAGATGAAGAAAATGATGGCAGGGAGGGAATGAGATCGAGAGGGAGAGAGAGAAGGGATGGAAGGAGGGAGTGTGACGAAGAGACTGATGAAATGGATTTCCCCTCTTGTTGCCATGGCAACAGTGGTAGTGGATGAATGATTTTCAGTACAGTCGGGTAGCTGCGAGGAATAAAGGAGGAATAGAAGGAGGACAGCACAGCACAGAGCAGCATTTTCTTCTGCCTGAAAATGTTCATTGTAATTGCTGCCGTCCACCCACAGCGGGACAGACAGCTGTACTAAGAGACTGTATAATTGCGGGTGAAAGATGCTGAGCAGTTTGGGTTTTTTCTAAAGCAACCCACAAACACTGCTTACGCAAACAAAACCCTCAAGATGATGCAGTGACCTTTTGAATGCTCATACAGACATTCTATTGAAACAATTCATTATTAGGTCGTCGGTGCCTGCTCTTAAATGTCTGTGAGGAACAAAATTCACGGCACACCAAAAGCATAAGAAAAAGATGACATACTGCACATATTGATAGTTACCAGAGAGTCGTAGCTCTTTTGGAATAGACAAACCAACAATATATAAGTTATAAGTTGCATTATTATATTTGCCATATTAATAATAGCCATAATTTATGACTGTAATGCTTTACGGTGCTCTTAGTTCTTTCTTTATTTAAACAGGTTTACATCTACAAATAAATATAAATATTGATCTTGATTCATCTCAGAAGCTTAATAAAAGCTGTTTTATTTTACACTGAAGCGAGTCACCTCATGGGGACTGACATATTGAGATCACATGACAAGCCAAATATTATGCACTTTATTTCACTATGAACTATGGATGTTTGTTACATACAATTCAAACTTACAATAAAACCATCTTCTCAGAATTGCAAGTTTATATCTCGCAATTGCTAACAAAGCTAACAGCTAACAATGTCAGAGCTGTGAGATACAAACAAGAATATTCTGTTTATATCTCACAATTCGGAGGTTAGATCTAAAAACTGAACATGGGTCTTTGAGAAGCAGCTTCAATAACATAAGCGTTAACATAAAAACAGTGAAACTTTAAAGAGTGACAAGAACAAAATATACATTTTGTTAAATGAGTAGTTTACTAAAGGGGAAGGTAAGCAGTGGACACCAAAGACAAACTAATATTTAATGGCGCCATCTAGTGGCTAACAGCAAAAATGGAGCCCACTACGTTTCTACCCAATAGAGTCTGCGGGGCTGCAGCTGGATGCCCCTCTTTCTACCTGGAAAAGAAATGCTAATTTACTAGCTAGAAAGAAAAAGTTTAACCATAACATATAATGGGAGAAACAGTAATTACTGATCCAGATTCTTAACTGAGCAAAACTCTATCGGCCTACAGTGAAAGATTAAAAAAAAACAAAAAAAAAACAGAAATAACAACAAAAAACAACAAACTAATACTAATACTAAGAAAGAAGAAGAAGAAGAAGAAGGGTGAGGGTCTTATTCTAGTAAAATAAACAGAGAGAAACAGAAAATTTTGAGAATCTTCTTTTTGTCATGTATTAATTAGTTTCATAATTTCAGTTCATTCTTCATCCCCTTAACCTTTAAATATTTACATCTATAAATAAAGTGTTTACCTAATAGAACCATGTAGGTTAGCTGTAAATATGAAGCATGGACCATGTTTCAAAGTTACACTGATAAAATCACTGTAGTATACTAACATAACTAACCAAACTGCTTTACAAAATCAATGTTTGGAAGAGCTCACAATAACGCACACTGAGGACATCTGTAGAATATGTAACATATATTGCATTACAAGGCTAACTTTATTACAAAATCTTTAATATATAATATTTATAGATTATAGGTTAGCTGTTTTTAAGGAAGAGTGTTTTCTATTGCAATGCTTTTTTTGTTTGGTTTTTTTTTTTTTTTTTTGGTTTAAATATAAGTATATGTATGCTTCTATAATTTTTCTTATTTATACATGTTGTATATCTTTTACGGAGTGTCTATCTCCACTAAGTGCAAATAGGCCGCCTTGTTGGCAAAGGCTATTTACACTAACTCTGTTTTTAAAAAAAAAAAATAAAAAAAAAAGACGCTTATTTTGCATCAGTTTTAGTGGCGTGGACGGTAAGACGCGTACTTTTTGACGCGATCGACCCAAGTTCGAGCCCGCCTTTTGCCGAACTTTTTCTCTCCCTTTTCAAATCTCATATCACATCGGAAAGACATTTATTTTCAATAAAAATGAAGGAAATAATCAAAAATTTGAAAATAAAAGTATCGGGTAGGGTTAGGGTAGGTGTAGGGAGCTTTATTGTCCCAATAAGGAGGCATCCATTTAATAATTTGAATTAAAATGATAATTTACACTCAATAAGATATTACTGTGTACTGTTTTATAATGTACTACAATACTGAGGTGCAGATAATTGCCACTATTTGCAATAAGTAGTATAAATAGCAGAAAATATTGCTATTTTAACAGTGTAAATAGAATCTATAGCTATTTGCACTTAGTGTAAATAGCATATCGTTAAAAAATATTGCTATTTTCACTTAGTGTAAATAGAATCCATCGTTATTTGCACTTAGTGTAAATAGTATCTATCGCTAAAAAAATATGCTGTTTACACTTAGTGCAAATAGCCACTGCATATATTTTAATGTATCTTTTATGTCTCTTTCCTCTCTAGGCTAACCCGCAAAAGCAATTTGTCAGTGGTTCACATGGTAACTTCGGTATCAATAAATATTTCGTTTTAAGAGTTTCTTCATTATGTTTCAGAAATCTGAACCTGATGGTATCTTACGTTGAAAAAAACCCATATTGTGTTCAGAATAAAACATAACACAATACACTGATTCAAACCACACTTCTCCATTTTCATTATTCTGAACAAAGGTTTATATAATACAAGACGATAAATAACAAACAAACAAGAAAAGAAAAAAGTTGTACTACTTACCCCGTAGAACGCTAGGGCCGATGACGCATGACGGGGGCGGGGCTAAGCACGTTCAGTTGCTGGGAACGCAAATAGCACGTGGCTTGTAGCCGGGTGCTGCGTCTGCATTGATTCACGTTTTTCCACACAGTTGAGTTGTAAGATGGCGGCGCGGTGGGGAACAGGCGAGGAGATGTTAAAAGCCTGTAATACTCAAATGTTCTCACCGGTGAATCTTGACGAGGTAAGAACAGCACATATTGATACTTATATAGTGCTGCGCCAGAATGAAATTGTTGACATTTATCACAGTGTCAAATACGTGATGATGTGCAGGACTTTGTGACACGTGGATGGTGATGGTGAGATAGCTTTTGCAGTTCTCCTTGCTACCTGTGAGTTTATTTAAGAAATGGTAGCAGGAAAAGAGACATTTATCACTTTCCAAGTGTTGCTAGATTTTTAGCGTATCCATACAGAAGTCGCATGTCAAGGTATGAATGCACAAGTTTGCTCCTGTTAGCTGATGTTGCCATGCTTCTGCATTCTTAGGAACTTACTCTATCACTCGAGACCAGTGATTCAACTACATAGCCGTTTCTCTCTCTCTTTTAAAAACTAAATAAAAAGTACAGTACTGCATTTTGTAAGCCATAAATGCATTGTTTTGGGTTTTAATATGATGATGAGTAATCTGTAACCAGGAATGGTTGGCTGTTTAAATGTGTCAGATCTAAAGAAGAAGGCTTTTATTTAATGCAAATGTATTTTGACATTATTTATTAGTGACTCCCTAATACAGATATTCTTTTATTGGTCAGATATGTCTTTCTTATTGTTGTTTGTTACATATTCCAGTGACTCACTCCCACGTGGTTCACTCATTTTAAGAATGAAACTACCAGCATTTGTATTCATGCATGCTCGTAAATTTTACCTTAAACGTTTCACTCAGAAACTGCAATTAATTGTTTTAGTAAGTTACATTAGGCCTGATAAAGTTAAAATATCATATCACGATCGGTATTTCAATAGATGGCAGATCTGCCACACATTATTTTTCATGCTAGCATTTTTAAATATTATTTCTGCTCGGTTTGGTTGCATGTATTGTCTTTTAATTTCGTATTTTGCATTGTCGTGACTATGAATAACAAAGTTAGCCACAAGTCGTTCATTTTGTTTAGCGTTGATTCGCTGTCCAGCACGTGGTGCAGGTATGAGTGGGTCAGTCGTGTTGGGCCGTCCGTATTTACTGACAGCAGGCTTTCATTCAGCCCATGTGTAGGTTTTTATACGCAAGTTGTTTATTATAATCAAACTGGCCTGATGATTTAATCTTGATCGCTTTTAGGAAAACAACACGCTGGATTTGTGGTAGCAAGGCGTGTTTTGAACGGTGCCGGTGTTGGGTTTGCCCAGTAATGCATTGCGGCAGGATGACGTGACGTGCGCAACACGTGGTTGTAACTTAAATGAACGCATTTATTAACTGGATATGCTTACATTTAGTATTTTTCGTATTTAACACAATTTCAAATTTAGGACTATGATAATTTTCTCGATTTTAAAAAGCTCGTCTATGCCTTAAGGTTGTTTTGTTTTCAAGTTAATGGGAAATATCAAATATTAAAACGATTCCTACAAAGGGAATTGAGTATCACTTGAGTTCTGTTAATAAATGATGTTGTGAACTGTATTAACACCAAAGCTGAGCATAACATCAGCTGCTACAGGACAGGCCAGCAATTACAAGCCTCAAAGACAGAGTGCATTGTTTGCAGTTGTGCAATGTCCTTTTTTTTAAGTTAAGCAACATGGAGTTGTTTACAGCCTCACCTAATGCATACGCCAACTTGCAGTAATTTATGGATTTATACACATACATAATTTTCAAAGTATTAATCTGAAATATAAATAGCAATCCTTAATTTGTTTATCATCAGCAAGGCTGTCAGTAAACTAATGGGTGTCTACAGTTTTTGCTAGTTTAAAGTTTACATGTTTTTGCTGAGTGGTCTGGTTTGCTGATGGCTCAAGGAAGATCACACAGTGGAAGTCTACATTCAATAAAAATGGACAATTCTTGAAATGCACAAAACCAAGTCCGCACCACATTCGAAAAGTCATTTCACTAAGATTTGCATTACAATAGAGAAGAAAAGACAGTGACAGCTTCTTTTTCATGCCAACTTTAACCTGTTTTTCCTTCTCTTGCAGGTGGAGGTGCTTCAGGAAAGCTTTAATGCCAGCTGTCTGGAGTATCCTGGCCTTAACAATGGAGATGCTCTGGAGGCTTTACAAGGCTGCCTTGATCCTTCTATTTTGTCCATTTTTGAGGACAGCCCCACTGGAGAAGTAAATAAAGCCTTTTATAGACTCTTCAACAGAAGACTTGTTCATTGCATTATTGTTATGTTGTTAATTGCTTTCAGCGTAATGTTTCGTTTGTTGAATATCACTTGTTTTGAGTTCACTCACCAATAGCATTTATAAAATGGATCCTCTGTTTCAGGTTAAAGGTAATATCGATGAGGAAAGTGAAGCGACACTGCTCACAGCTCTCACTGAAATACTTGACAATGTTGATGATGAAAACTTGTCCCCTTTTGACACTCTGCCGGATTCAGACCTGTTCTCAGGGCAGAAGGGTCAGGAACATTCACCAGTGAGTCTTCACCTGTCTAAGCATGTCAGGAATGCATTGGGTAGATTATTCTTTTTATAATGTAGAACATCTCAATGAATTTTCAGATATCAATTTTCTTTTTTTCCCACTCTAGCTGAGAAAGTTCCTCACACGGTCTCCTCCAGAGTCAATGATTCAGGCAAGACAATTTCCTGGGAAGGTATTTAAGTTCTTAAATCTTTCTTCATCCGTTTTTGAAAAAGTGCAAAATATATAATGTATCATTAGACTTGGTTTAAGATGGCAGCATGACCGGATTTAACTGGGGCTACACAATTTGAGATGATATTAAAGTCAACAATAATAAATATTTGATACTTTTTAAAGAGAATATTTAAAGAGTGTTTTAATTTTTATTATTGTAGTGTTTACTGTATAATACAATCATTGACTATAAGATGATGATTGCAAAATAAAATAAAATTCTTGACTTTGAAATGTTGAACCATCTTGTATTTTGGTGAAAAACTGCATGGGGAAATAAAGCTTTTGTTTACAACAGCCAGTTTCTAAGCACTTCTCATTACAAGTTTGTGAAAATGGCGGCCATGTGTTGTGTTCCCACATGCATAAGCCACCAAAACTTCTTTCAATTCCTAACATTAAAGGCATAATGTAAGGCATGTTATGTTTTTGTTTTATAGAATCTCCCACGAATGCAAAGAGTGTCCCAGCAGAACAGTGAAGGAGAAGAGGAGGAAGATGGAGATGCTAGTTTTTCGACACCCATAGCCAATATTGATTTGTCATCACTGGATGAATTTGACTGGTGCCTTCCTGTGTCTTTAGAGCAGGATGGAGAGAGTATGCCTGTCACTCTCAGTGATTTAGTAAAACACATGCACCCTTACTGCATGACATTATGTGTGGAAGGAGAAGAGGAACAAGAGCATCTTCTGCCTGAGAGGGGCCTTGTGCTAGAAGTGGTTGATCAAGGAGACATGGGATTCATCCTGGCAATCCCAGATCTCAGCATCCCTCTTTCTCACACAGACTCCGCAGAAGGTGAACAAAGAGTACCAGAGAATAGCATAGACAAGCCAGAACCAAAGCCTGAATATAGTGCTGAAAAAGTCCCATCTCCTTCTGAAGTATCTCCCATGGAGGAGGAGAAAGTGGTTGTCAAGGTACGTAAAGGGAAAAAGAAAAGTAAACTTCTCAAAGCCCCTCTGGTTGAACAGAGAATTTTGAGAAGCTCAAGTGTTAAAGAAGAGCCACAGAAGAAACGCCCGGAAGAACAAAAGAAGAAAAACGTGACTTTCTCACCTGTGCTCTCATCAGCAGAGCCTAAAAACCCTAAACTTGATCGTCCTACAGAGTTGACGACCCTATATATCACAACCCCTCAAGCTGAAGCAAAGATCACTGACTTGCAGCCAGAGAACAAACCTCTTGAAAAGTCTGTGGAGGAAGAACCACCCACAAAAGAAGAGCCTGCTGTTTTTCAGCGTAATGAAACTAAGCCCAAACCTCTCAGTTTACAGCAATACCGTCTTCTCCGCCAGCAGAAGAAACCAGATCCAGTGGACAAAACGGAGGATTACAGCACTAAATGGCCCAAGTTGCCTGAACCACCCAAGGAGCTTCCCCCAATACCCTGCCTTCCAGACCCCAACCCCAGAGATCCACGTAAAACCATGCATGCTCCTCTTAAAAAAGACCTTGCACCTGAAATAATGCCCGCATGGCACCCGAGAGGCCCCGCTGCTCCCCCAACGCCTGAAGCTTTGCTCACCCCGCCTGCTTCACTGATGGCTTCCTCTAAGAAACCTGCAACTTCTAAACCAACCCCTCCATCTTCTGTTACATCTAAAAGTTCACCCCAATCAGTCCACCCCTCACCCCAGAAACTGCCTCCCATCAGCATGCCACAAAACACTATTCATACCGAGACCTCTGCCTCAATCAGACATGTGGCTGAAGTGGCCCCTGAAAGGACCGTTTCGTTATCAGTGTCTACTACATCTGGAGGCCCTCAAGGTCTCAATGCACAGAGTCATAAGGAATGTTTACATGGGAGCGCAAATGCTGCTCCATCCAAAGCTCCCTCAAGGCCTCAGATGATCACTACACAAGTTCAGAGCTCAAACTGTAGCCCTCATAAACCTAGTGCTGCTGTGCCTGCGAAGAGAGAGACCGAGCAGGTTGTTTTGGCCCCCGTGTCTGATCAAGCCAAAAACACCCTGCCAACTAATTCTAAAAAGCTGACCTCACGGTCACAGCCTCATGTTGCACCAATAGCTGCTCAGCCGTTTTTCTCAGCTCAAGTTCAGGCCAGGGTTGTTGAACTGGCAGAGCAGATGAGGATGGCTTCCTCTGAGATTCCTAAACCGAAGAACACCACAGTTGAGCTGATTGAGTCTTTCACAAGTGAAATTGGTGAGCATTTGTTCATATGTTGTTAGGTAATAATTTATGTGGAGTGGTTTATAATAAACTTCTTCTTTTAGGTATTGAAGCTGCTGATCTTACAAGCCTCCTGGAGCAGTTTGAGGAGTCTCAATGTAAGTGATATTATCTCTGAGCTCTTACTCTGAAAGTATTTGTTACCAATGAGGGTTGTTAAAATCATGCTACAAGTCAAGCTGACTATGTGAAGGATGTTAATGCTGAGCACAGCAGAGCTTTCTTTGGAAACGAGTGCCCTTTTAGTGAACATGTACACCCATACTGCCATCTTTAAAATGCAGACCATTCGTTTGTAATCAACTAGGCCAACTTTTGAGCTTTGGAAAAAGTTGGCATTCCTGGGATGAAAATGTGTGTCCATGTTGCCAAGTCAAGCACAGATTGCAAGTAGAGTTCACAATTAAACATGACTTAGTGGTTAGATTAAACTTATCACAAAACCATCATCTTATATTGATGTAATAATACTGTTCGGTTCAAATGAGTAAAGGTTTGTTTCCTTTTCTCAGTGATATTCTGTTTAACCTGAATGATTATTGTTTTATATGCATTTTACAACTGCCCAAGTCACATAGAACTATATCATTACTAAAGTCATGCAGATTGAATATAATTTTGGTCATTCCAATACGAATGTGTGATCAAGATCAGTAGTGTCACTTGAGGGCAAATAATTTTCCCCATAGAATTTGCTAATTTTCAAGTTGATCACGTGAATTCGCCATGCTGACCAACTGATAATTGATTGATGAAGTGATGTCTGTATGAGCTGTGCTTTATGCACAGTTATGCTATAAATAATAGACAGTTTTGCTTGTATCACCACTCCTGAAGAACGGGGTCTGTTCCTTTAAGAGAGGGCGTGGCTTCAATGAAAACAGCTGCTATGTGCTCATGCTCATTGAACTGCTGGAATTCTGCCCTGTTAACAAAACCATTTTAAAACCAGTTGGCTGTCTTTGTCTGTAGATATGCAGATATCCATTAAGCAAGCATTTATCTTTAGTCTGCTGTTTCTCAGCTGTTGAGTGGGCAAATGCAGTGCATTTTTATAGAGTATCACAATACATTCTGCTGCTTATGGCCGAGTTCTGGTAGATGTTGGACAGTCTGATTGTTTCAGTTATTTTAAGGGTCTGTCCCATATTACCCTCTTGTATTTGGTCATTCACAACCCTACTTTTTCTTTCCAGCCAAAGAAGAGCAGAGTGTACCGGAGGTCTGTGGTAGAGCAGCAGCTGTAGGAAACTCCAGGTGAGTATCATGAGGCAGAGTGATGGAGTTACCCTACAGCCCTTGTGCTGCTCTCGCACCAAACTCAATGTTTGTGTGTGTGGCCATAGGCCACTTTTAACCAAGACCTACCGAAACAAATGAAGTCCCTCATCATGGCTTCAGAATGTGAAGGTGGATGGAGACAAACATAAGCGTAGCTTGTGTTAGTCTTAGCGATGTTTTAACAACATTAGTAATTCAGTGCATTTGACATTGTTGCAACTGCAGATTGTATTTATTTATATTTTTGTTTTGAATTCAGTTATGAACAGGTGGAGACTAAGGCCGTGGAGAAAACCCGCAACCATGACCTGGGAAGCACAGCAGGTAAGGTGTTTTTATTGTGTGTGTTTGTTTTTAAATAAATGAATGTTTTGTGCAAAATGTATAAAATTTTATTTTTCAAAAATAAAAATAGGTGGGGGGTTTTTAATTCAATCAGTATATTATGAAATATTACAATTTATATTAATCTATTTTAATATATTAAAATTTATATCTCCCAGATGGAAAAGCTGAATTCTCAGCAGCCATTACTCCAGTCTTCAGTGTCACATGATCCTTCAGTAAACATTCTAGTATGCTGATTTGCTGCTCAAAAAACAGTAAATGTTGAAAATAGTCGTGCTGCTTAATATTTTTGTTGAAACCATGATACATTTTACTTTTGAGGATTATTTGGTGAATAGAAAGTTCAAAAAACAGCATTTATTTGAAAAAGAAAAAAAATCTTGCTCTCCCCAAAGGTTTTAACGGTAGTGTACATATTGCTTGTTCATTTAAAATAAATGGCACATGGTTTGACTTATTATATAATGCAAATCAATTTTGAAGCCACAGTATATCAAAATTGGCATTTTAAGCCTTTATCATTTCTTTGAATAAAAGTAAACTCCATTCAAATGACTCTTCCCATAGGTCTTACACCTCCTGCCACACCCCCACACCAGATGTGGAAGCCTATTGCACCAGTTTCTCTACTGGGGAAAACCAAGAAGTCAGAGGTCCTTAAACCAACTCCTAACAAGGCCATTCAGATAGAGGTGACTCATCACCTCTAAATAAGCTGCGCAGCAAGCCTCAGACCCCTACTACTACTGGGCAGACTCAGCCTTTCTCCCTTGACCATGACTACTGCCTCCCTCCAAAAGAACCCTGTCAAAATGAAGTTGGCAATCGGTGGAATGTTAAACAACAGCCTACCATTGTTATCAAGACCGTTGAGCTGCCGCCCAACAAGCCAGCCCAGAGCAGCATCTCCAAAGCTTCCACAACTCCTTCAGTTACAGAGGGAACCCAGAGAAATCTCAGCTTTAGTCAACCTTCTGCAGATAGGAGGTGTACATTAAATAGCTCTGCCTTGGAGACTCCAGACGCCTCTCCAAACAGGCCTGACTCTGAAAGCTCTTTACTGGGTGAAGCAAAATGCAGCCAGCAGAAATTTGTGAACTACTCTGAGCATTCCTCCAGACAGTACCAGCAGGACAGAGCCCGCTCGAAGCGAAGATATAGAGCCCGATCCTCTAGTAGCTCAGAATCCAGCTCCGAGTCCTCCTCCAGATCATGTTCACCACCTAGGAAAAGGTCAGCTTTGTGGTTATACACATTTATAACAATTAGAAAGGAATGTTGAAAGCGCATGATTCTAGAGGATTTTGCCAAACGTGTATTTTTACATTTTACAGATACAGGTCTCGTCACTCAAGCAGCAGATCCAGTTCATCATCTCGGTCTCGTTCCCGATCCAGCTCAAGGTCATTTTCCCCGCCCCGCCAGCGACGGTATTCATATTCAAGTTCACGCTCTGGATCCTGGAGCCGCAGCCGCTCTCGATCCAGATCCCGCTCCTCTGACATCGGACATAGGCGTTGGAAAAGTGATAGAAGGTGGCCACATGTTTCAGTGTTACATAGTATCTTTGAGATACTATTACAGTTTTTATTCATGTTTTGAATTTGACTTTGTTTTTATTTTCCATTCATGTTTATTTTAGTTACTTAATACATCAAGTTAAAAACTTAAAATTAAAATGAAAACACTTACTTTGGCAACTAGCTGAAATGAAGTTTACTTTTATGTTATATTTTATTTCAGTTATTGTGTATTTTATTTCAAATAACATGTTTTTTTATGGTTATGTTTAGGTAACTATAACAATCCTAATATGTTTTAATTTTATTGCTAGCCCTAATCAGAGATCTGGTTACCGGTGTTCACAAAATTCCAATGAAGATTCAAAAAGATGCAAGGAGAAAGCAATTGTGAGTATTTTAATCAAGAAAGGTGTGTCTTTTAGATTTTTCTCAAAAGCACCTTGGTGATTTCTAACATCGTAAATGAAATGTTATGTAGGAGGAGCGGAGAGTTGTTTATGTTGGACGAATTTGTGGAAGCATGACTCGTAAAGAGCTGAAGGAACGCTTCTCATTCTTCGGAAAGATTGAGGAGTGCACTGTGCACTTTAGAGAAAATGGGTATGGCTTTTTTCAATTGTATTTATTTGGTATATTGTTTACACTAAAAAAGAACGTTGCTAACACTCTTGTTATTTCAGGGACAACTATGGCTTTGTTACATACTACAACAAGAAGGATGCATTTGACGCTATTGAAAATGGAAGCAAGCTGAGGGAGCAGAATGAGCTTCCATTTGACCTGTGCTTTGGAGGCAGGAGACAGTTCTGCAAGACCAGTTATGCTGATCTTGGTGAGCTTAGCATCATGTCTTTTTTCTTTCAATCCATTTAACCCTTAAATGCATGAATGTTTCATGAAGAACAATTACAGAAGAATAACATAAAGCATATTTCATTACCTTCTGAAACTTAGAAGGGTTCAATTTGAGCAGATGATTTTACCATCGCTGTCATCGTCAGAGCGCCCATATTCGCGATCTCAACCATATTCTCAAAAATATCGTTTTCCAATGATTTCTTAGTCAATATTTTAATCACTGGCAGCTTATTCACCACATCCACCATCAAATGACAGTGACATTTATATTTCATTGCAAACAGTAATTGCTCTGCAGTAAAGCCATTCAAACCAGTTCAATATTTGCTGATGATATTCTTTGTTTTATAATTGCCTACAGTAATTATGAGTGAACCCTCATGTCATCATTGCGTATCAAACAGTGCCACCTCGAGGAATAAAGGTGCATTGCACGTATTGAGTCATCAGATGTGTAAATATAGTTGAGCAGGAAAAATAAACTTACACATTTACATACCTCAGGTCTCTAGCGACCCTTTACACTTTTTAGAAAATTAATCAGAAAAACAAATTTTTTTTTTTTTCTCCCTTGTTCTATAGTTTATAATAAATAGATTGAGGAATACTAAGAAAGTTGATGTCTAACATTAAAAAATGAAAGAGGGAGACGGTAGTGAATGTCCCGGGTCACTAAAGACATGAGGTATGCATTTAAGGGTTAAAGTAGTAATGCACTGTTTTACCCACATTGTTTATTAAAACAAACTGAAAGAGATTTTCATTTATCTGAAACGGTGGTGGTGGTGGTGGTGGTGGTGGTGGGGGGGGCGTTGTTGCGGGAGAAAGGAATTTTACATATTGCTATTCTAGCATCATTTTTGGTTAAAGTTAAGTGCATCAACACTGCTGACATTTACATGTTGTAACTTTAGGGCAATAGTTGAAGTTTCTGCCATATTTCCAGTTGCTGAAATTTTGGTGCATCACTAATTTACAGTCTTTGAATACATTCCTGATAAAGACTCCAGATGCTACAGTCTCTTTTTGATCTCTTTCAGATTCAAACCGGGAGTACGATCCACAGCCTACAAAAGGCAAATTTGATGCACTAGACTTCGACACTTTACTCAAACAGGCTCAGAAGAACCTGAAAAGGTAACGATTAGTCAAGCCACAGGAGAGAAGACGGATTACCTCTGAGCAAAATGCTGCCCCACACTTCCAGTGTTGCCTCTCTATTACTGTTTTTGGGTGTTTTTGTTTTTCTCTGTGTTTTTGTTTGTTCTGCAAGTTTACACCTTCTATTGAAGTGAAGATTTGTAAGAAAAATCAAAAGTGCAAAAAAAAATCATGAAATATAATGAACCTGTGGAATGAAATAATAGAATTTTTTAAAAGGATTAAATTTATTTAAATGTTTAATCTGAATTGCTGAATGTTGGATACATTTTAAA
Source organism: Tor tambroides (assembly GCA_021397915.2). NCBI lineage: Eukaryota > Metazoa > Chordata > Actinopteri > Cypriniformes > Cyprinidae > Tor > Tor tambroides. The sequence goes on along the minus strand of JAFVLL020037775.1, from coordinate 21,472 downwards.
ATGAACTGAATGGAAACATTAGGTTGGGGAAAACAGGTTTATAATGCTGAATTTATTTCAACCTAAATAAACCTGAGATAAAAATTCTTTCTTGTCTCTTCTGAGATTAATAATCAGTGTGTCATTCTCTCTTGAACAGACCTTTGCAACATTCACATAACATTTGTGTCAATGTCATCCAAATATGCAACATATTGATTAGTGTATAAATAAATGGGGTTCTCATTTTACAGAAAATACAGAAAAATTTAGATGAATTGCAAGTCATAGGTCAATTTTAAATGAGTGTGAAGTTGCAGCGCTTTCGAGCTGCTGTTAGGCTACGTGACAATATGGTGTTTCTGTATGATTATATGCAGGTTATTAGGCCAATAAAGCCATGAATCTGAAGCAGGTAGCCAGTGGAGGCAGTGGTCCTTTTTGGTTGACTGAAAATCAGATGCACAGCTGTGTTCTGGATCATCTCTGTTTTTCTAATTGTGCTGGATTGAAGGTCGGTCAGCAGAGCACTGCAGTAGTCTTGATCAGTACCTTTGACTTGATTGCTGTCTTGTGACTCCTCTTCCACTTCCTCTTGGCCTGTAGATGGAGAGGGCCGTGCAGAGAAATAAAGAGATTAGTATCAGTGATAGTGATTTTTCAGACAAGATTCATGCTGCACTGTAACACACCTTAATACAATTGTCTCATGTATTCATATGTAACATGCAGATAATGGAATTTGGGTTTCTTAACTTACCATGTTCATTTGTGGCTGCTCCGTAGCCTCCTTGACACGTTTGCCACTGTGATGACACCGGCATGTAGATGGAAAGAGTTAAGGAACAGAGAAGACCAGTTTGAGATGTTTTTATGGTATTAATTTCAACACAAGTTAATCTTATGTATTTCTGTAGAGATTTACCTCGGTGAATACCTTTTCGTCCTAGTCTTGCACAAGAAGCAACACTACTGTGTTCCAGTATATGACGATATAATAGTAGTAGAATGTTCAGGTGCAAATAAATAAACTGCAACGTGGTGATGCTGTTGGAATGTTAACTGACCTACACTGTAGGAATTCAGTATGGAAATGAGAGCACAAATAGCAAGACATATGTGCTACTTTAAAGCTCAATTTACTGTAAACATTTACAGCTCGAGTTAAACATAATTCTCTAATAATAATACACCTCTTGAAATACATTCTTCCAGAACGTGAGCTGTATATTCACTTTGTGTTTCTAACAATAAATGCATGACATTCGATCGATTTAACACTAACGTAATTAAACCGAGACAAAGCAGAAAATCAGTTTTTTTCCTCTCTCTCTTTTTACTGCTGTGATGCAAGAAAATAAGAAATAATTTTCTGCTTTGTCTCTGTTTAACTAGTCTAAAATTAATCAAATGACATGCGTCTCGTATAAATAAATTTATGACATTTAGTCAGGAGAAGACTTTCTCAGATTATTCATGACGTGCGTTGAAAGTAGCGCTAAAGCAATGGAACGAACCATTCATGATACATAGAGGGGTGATATTTCATACGCAAGAGGCCAATGGCCGCTGAATGTGATAGTTAAACATACCCTAGCTGAACTATTTTATCCAAAAATATATCATTGTAATTTCTATATTGCAATGTCTTTGCTATTGTACTATTAATAAACATTATTCATAACCACACATCAAGTATGCGCACGTCTGCACAGAGACTGTGGACGTAAGAGATGTTCATCTCAATTCTCTTCCGGTTTCACAGAAATCATCAAAGTTTATTAATGTAGGTCGTTTTCTACTCACTTTTTTATTCAGAGAACACTAACCTTATACAATACAATAATTAATAAACAAGGAAAAGGACATTGGGTTAAAGATACAAAAGAAAATTTTATACAACTTAAAAATTACTTGGTCTTTATAATCTTTTTAATGCAAAGAGTCTCCGATAATGTCAGTGTCTCTGATTTTGTTCAGAAACACAACAAAGTTCCTTTGTACTAATAACTTTACACGTATATTTATAGAAAAGGTATCCAACCTTATTATAGGATGAATCAAATGAACAGGTTGCCATACACCATTCTCATTCAGGATGGACAATAGCTAATATTCCCGCTGCCCCTTTAAGAGCTTTGCTAGAGATTTGGTTTCAGACTCGCACAAACCGTCCTTTACTGGTTCAAACCAGTTTTCTGAGTCTGCGCAGTAAGTGTAAACAGGAAGAAGAGTGCAAAATTAAACAGTGTCGACGAACGTTGCGTTACATTGACAGGATCTGTTTGAAGTCGCGATGCAGGTGTACAGTAAGCTTAAATGTCATTAATTTATGATTAGCACATGATGTAAAGTTGACCCAATAAAAGTTATTAGAGAAAACATCGGGTAATGCTAATTGGCGCTTCTGACATTGTTGAAACACGCGTCCAGTTCGCTTGCTCGAGCGCGAGCAGACAGTCCAGATATAGTCCAGAAAGCTTTCAGCACTGTACGTGAATGACTGTCGTGTTTTTAACGAAGAAATCTGCAGCTAACGTTAACGTTAGTTCGTGCAGATAATCTGCATCCGATAGAATTCCGCTCCCTACCGGTGACTCAGTGACCTACTAACCCAGTAACGTTAGTGTTTCTGCGGAAGAAAATCTTTGGCTGACGACTAGACCGATACTTCCAGCAGACATTATTAAATACAATTCAAAATGGTTCAGAAAGACAAAATAATCGAGTCCACACAGTCAGAAAATGAAGCAAATCCAGTACCCACCGAAGCTGTTGCGGATACGCAGTGTCCAGTGGACGAGCCCAGTATCGGGGTTGAGCGAACAGGCCGCAGGAAATTCATCACTGGTGTTGTGGAGGGTGAGCAAATTTTAACAAATCCAACGTAATGTTGTCAAACGTAAAGCATATGCAACCGTTAAAATGAGTCTTAATTAGTTACCTACATTGCTAGAAAACATATATATATATATATATATATATATATATATATAGCTTAGGTGTTGATTGACTGTAGCATCTGTTTGTGGAATATGTTGCATTTGTCTAAAAAAAAAAAAAAAAACAGTTTTTTTTTCTTATTTTGTTCACCACAGGCTTCTATGGACGGCCATGGACTATGGAACAAAGGAAAGAGCTTTTCAGGAGGTATTGTGCAAACGTGCAAACATCCTGCCCCTTTCTGATTCAACTTGCCACTAAATCTCACTTTCTTTTAGACAAGTTTATGCATGCTATTGTAATCGCTAATACTATTTTTGTATTTTATATTTGATGTGTTTCAGGCAGCAGAAATGGGGTTTGAACACCTATCTGTATGCCCCAAAAGATGACTACAAGCACAGAATGTTTTGGAGAGAAATGTATTCTGTTGAGGAAGCAGGTGAAATATATATTTCTTCATGCTTTTTTAAAAGGCACCGGTCGTTATGCTTTATTTGGCTTAAGTTTATGAATCTAATGTCTTTTGCTTTTAAAGAACAACTCACAACTTTAATAAGTGCTGCTAAAGAGCATGGGATTGAGTTCATTTATGCCATTTCCCCTGGCCTGGATATTACATTCTCAAATCAGAAGGAAGTGTCGACACTTAAAAGGAAGTTAGACCAGGTGAGAATGAACCTGTTCAGAAGCTTATACTGCACTGGTGTCAGGGTTTTTATGACCTACATCCTCAATCTCTGTCTATCTTTTGTGCAGGTCTCTCATTTTGGGTGCAAGTCCTTTGCCTTACTGTTTGATGACATTGATCATAACATGTGTCCAGCTGACAAGGAGGTATTCAGCTCCTTTGCACATGCTCAAGTGTCTATCACCAATGAGATCTTCCAATATTTGGGAGAGCCTGAAATATTTTTATTTTGCCCCACAGGTAAGATAATTATTATTATTATCTAACCATGGTGCTTTGTGTAATGCTATCTATTATATTGTTTCTATTTTATGACTTATCATAATTATTTCATGTTTCTGTGTCCTTAGAGTATTGTGGAACATTTTGTTACCCAAATGTGTCACAATCGCCTTACCTGCGCACAATAGGTGAAAAGCTGCTTCCTGGTATTGAGGTGCTGTGGACAGGTGAGTTGTGTTTTCATTGAGGGGACTGTGGGTACTATTTTGCTCTCTTGTGGATTTTAAAAATGCCTTTCCGTGTTTGACAGGTCCCAAGGTAGTTTCTAAAGACATAACTGTTGAATCTATTGAAGAAGTCACAAAGATACTGAGGAGAGCTCCTGTCATCTGGGACAATATTCATGCAAATGACTATGATCAGAAGAGACTTTTCTTGGGGCCTTATAAAGGCAGGTCCACAGAACTCATCCCTCGGCTGAAGGGAGTCCTCACCAACCCTAACTGTGAATTTGAGTCTAATTTTGTGGCTATTCACACATTAGCCACGTGGTATAAGTCTAACATGAATGGAGTGAGAAAAGATGTTGTCATGAGTAAGTATGTCTTTATGAAAAGATTGTTTTTTTTAATATGTTTATGTATTAAAATGAGCAAAGTTTTTCTCTTAAAAGTTAAGTTCACGGAAAAATGAAAATGCTCATCATTTACTCACCCACATCATTCCTAACCTGTACGACTGTCTTTTTTTTTGTTGGACATAATATAATATTCCAATATGCTTTCATTATGAGGACAAAAATAAGTTTTAAATGTTAAAAAATAAATCAAAAAAAGATATATCTGTTCAGATCTTTCAGTTAGCAAATGACAATGATCCAATCGAATCCTAATGGACTTTTTTTTTTTTTTTTTTCTCTCATTTGAGAAGCTATCATCACAATAGAAAAGACAATTGCAATTTTTGTTTTATGCTGACTCAAAGCAGTTAATATTTTAACATGGATTTATGTCCCTAGAACAGCTAATATTCCAGGATGGATTTTTCCTTATGAATTCTGCTTTAATCTTGATGTTCAACAAATAAGTTATGGCAGAGGGCTGTTTTTTACTAAGTGAAACATTTTGCTCCTATTATTGATCAGGATTGACTTAATTCTCAACATTATATCACATTTGTGTGTTTAATCTTGTTTGATTGTAGCTTCATAGCTTCTTATTTCTGTGTTTAGCGGACAGTGAAGATAGCACTGTGTCCATCCAGATAAAGTTGGAAAACGAGGGCAGTGATGAGGAGCTAGAAACAGACATCCTGTACAGTCCGCAGATCGCGCTCAAGCTGGCTCTCACTGAATGGCTTAGCGAGTTTGGAGTGCCTCATCAGTACAACAGTAACTATTTCTTCTATGTGTGATATTATGTAACGTGATCTTAGTTGTCCTGAATTTGGTATCATCTATCTTAACCTTTCTTTCTTAATCTTTCTTTCTTTTGTTGCAGGTCGGCAGGTTCCTCACAGTGGAACTAAAAGCACTTCTATAGATGTTCCTGCACTCACTGTGCCCAGTCTGGGCGTTTCCACTACAGTGACTACAGTCTTCCAACAGCCCATTATGAGTCCAACCGTGCCCCTTAGCGATGAACCGCATGTGCTTGGCAAAGAAGAGGAGGTGGAGGCAGAGAAGAAGGAGTCCGATGAAGAACCTATGGAGATGGTCGTGGAGAAACACGACGAGGTGGACACGAAAAATGTCAACCAGATCCTCACAGAGATTGTCAAGGCTAAAATGACAGAAGATCTCAAACCCATGGACACAGACAAAGAGAGCCTGACAGAGTCCAAGTCCCCAGAGATGTCCATTCAAGAGGATTCAGGCAGCGACATTGCACCAATGCAGACTGATGACCAGCTCAATAAGGAAGTGTTTGTTCCAGGACAAATGACCCTCAATTTCCACCTGCTGAGCCTCTTCATCTCGGAAGAGATCGACCTAAAGCTGAGCTCATTCTTACCTGCCGTACAGCTTCGGTCAGTACAGATGTTGAAAGAGTTTAACTGGTTGAGAGCCAATAGCAATTACGTTAGTGTAAACTCCAAAGCAAAGGATCCAGAGAAGGTGAGAATTGTCATGTTTAAAAACGAGGTTTTGATGAATCTGATCAATAAGTAGTAGTTTTATACAGCTAGGTGTCAATCTTTTCACATCAAACTGAAGAAAAATTCTCTACTTCCATGCTCATGGATAACTTTTAAAAATTGTGTTTATTGTGCCTGGACAGTCATGGAGATTAATATAATTTTAAGACTCATCAATTCCTGTAAATTCCTATAATTAATGTACTTTTAATTGCTGCTTCAGACTTAAATATTTAATAGGATAAATATTGCTCTTGTGTAGGGTAAAACATCCTTGTCTGATTTGTGAGATAATCATTCTTTTGAGCTGGTTGATTTGAGTCTAATCCGCAAATTAACTAGTTCACAAATTAATCTGAATGATTCATTTGCCAATCTGAGTAACCATTTTGATTGTTTTATCTCACGTCTTAGAAGTAGTAGTCCAAAATGTATGAACTCTTTTCATCTGTCATGGCCTCGTTTTTGTCCATATTAAATTAAATATGAACAAAAATGTTTGCTCGGTATACTTTAGTCACAAAATGGTGGAAATGCAGTAATTACTTTCACCACATGGTGGTGCCTTTGTGATTCACTTTGTAGGTAATTGTACATTTTTTGCAGTTGTTGCTGAGCTGTGTTGAAGCAGGAGACATTTGATAGTGTGGATATGATAAAGGTGGTATTCATATGTTTCACATAGGTAGCTGAATGGCAATCCAGAGCGGAAAAATTTGAGGAGATGTGCTGCTCCGTCATCCAGATGTTTACCAGACTCTCCAACTCAGCCAACAGGACCATTCTTTATGACCTGTATCCCTATATCTGGGATATAAAGAGCATCATCTCAATGGTGAAATCATTTGTTCAGTGGTTAGGTAGGTATGGCGACATCTCTTTGTTGCTCCTCTAGGCTTTTTAACCATGCTGAGCCCATGAAATACTTGAACGTTATTCGGTAGAATCCAGAAAGAATGAGCACTCATTTCAATAGTCACCAGTTAATAAAACATACACATCTACACTTCATGTACTGCACCATTTTATAGTGACACTGTTAAGATTTCAGGTGCTCAAAATGCATTTCTTAACAGATGGCAGAGCATATTTCTAGAGTTGAGTGTAAATTAACACTTTTCTATTCAATTATAAGACCTTAGTTCTCACTCACAGTATGAACAGCTTCCACACGCGCTACTGAAATTTCTTGGGCAAAGTCTGCCATTTATGGAAATTCAGTCTAGTGTACACTTGCTTTCTCTTACTTATTTTCACGTAATGTGTAAAGACTCTTTTTCTTTTACTGACTGGATGCTGTCCTCATTGCTAGCCAGTGCCTCTCCTTCAGGCCACTCTTGATCAGGTAGAATGAATATAGAATGGACGACTGTGGTCACAGTTGCCAGGGTGGGAGTCTGCCTTTTGTGCCAGTGTTATCAGCCTCAGTTGCTTAGCATGCGTTTGACCTGCTCAAACAAGGGTTGGAGTAGGTAGGGAAGGCCACACGGCTGAAAAATGGCCGTGTGGAAAGCAAGGCGGCTGTGTAAGGCTATTCTGGTGCATCATGAAGGAATACTTTGTATATGATGGATTTTCTTTTACCATATATGATGATCATGAGCATTATAGGAAGAAACTCCACAAACAACCTCAGCGTATGCTTTACTCTAACTGAACTGGTCTGGTCTGGTCTGGTCCGGTCCGCACACTACATTCCAGCGAACTGTACACAGTTCTCATGATTCTAAATACATTTGTGCAGTCAGCGAACTGAAGGGTCTCTTATCTGAGAAGCACTTGGGTCATTAGCTAGCCCTTTTATTTATGATGGTTTTATTGAGAGACCTGTCACTTACTGAGAATGCCCATGTTTGTTATCCATATAGCTTCTGGGCATCACTACGGTACAGTTAGAGTAATGGATTCTGCTCTAAATGAGGTTTTTGTTGGAAGTTGGTGAGGAGAATTGTAAGCACCTATACATACAGTTATATTTTAATGCTCATTTATTCAGTTCTCTATTTTCTATAACAAAGCAACACAGCAGGCAGCAACCAAAACTGGCATGCCACATCTAAGTTGTCATTAACTGATGGAGGGGAAAATCAAGTATATAATCTTCTGCACTAATGAAGGGTGTTCTATACAATCTGAATCAAACTTGTTTTTTAGAACACCCATAAAGGCTTCTCTTTATTTGAGAAGACAAATGTGATGTTGATTTAACTGTTGCATTTGGCTGAATTCATTCACGTTCTTCTATTTGACTGTCCCCTCTCAATATGCTTTTCAGCCTCTGTTTGCACAGACAGTCCAAATCCCAGCGCATTTTCAGCCAGCATTTCTACACTGTCCAAAGCAGTGCAGATGGCATTCAGTCAGCGGCTCACTGCTTTTGTGCTGAGATCAGTTACTAATGAGCTCTTTTATTGTCTTTTTCCTTCGTTATGTACAGATGGAAGAATCCTCAGCACAAGTTTCTACTGCTATTGGATGGACAGTGCCCGCTGTATGCACAGTGCTGCGATTATCGTTTTTATTTTTGGGGTTTTATGGATATATTTTCTTTTTCATTACGTGTCCAAATTATTATTTTTTTCAATGTCTCAGGAAAGGAAAGGTTTTGGATGAAGTCACATTTGCGCTGCGATAGCTCAAGTGTTAGGTGTTAACCCACCAATTCTTTTCTTTGGCAGCTCTAACATGATTTTTGTTTCTATCAGTAGGCCCATTTGAAATGGCTCAGACCAGCTTTACCACACCAACTTAGGGGAAAATTAATACCCTTGCCTCAGTCATCTAAACACACCTCCATAGTAAAACTGTTAAGTTCAAAAGAGAATAACTTTCTGGATAAATTAGAAAAAGAGCAAAGGAACTGGTAGAATTCCCCTCAGATGGTGTGTGTTGTGTGTCCTGCCATTTCACCACAGGATGTGTTTTAAGTATGATCAAATTGATTGAAAACAGGAGAACTTTGTCTCCTGGATCTGCGCTGCATTTGTCTTGTTACATGACGCCGAGTCCTCATCCCTCACATTGGTACTGTTGTTTAGAAACGAATGGATTTCCAGTTGCAGTATAGAGCTTGTGTCTGCTTAACAGCAATGAAAAGCACCCAATTTTATCGTAGTTATCTGCTGCGGGAGCAAGCAGGCGTAGTGACTGCAAAGATTGAGTTGTTGCGGACTTTTGAATTAGGTTTTTATTTTGTGACTTGCCCAAGAAGGGTCCAGATCTGCTCCATCGATCATGTAAGATTATATGATATGATTTTTTTTAATCGATCAAAGAAATTGTCCACGGTGGTGGCTGATGAAGAATGCTTGATAGTCATGTGACAAGGCAGATAGGTCTAAATGTGACTTCAGATGAAGGTTAGAATTCAGAGGGCTTAAACAGCTGAAGCTTATTTAGTACCAGCGAGCGAACTGATGACGTATCACCAACAACAGGTTGTCTAAAATGTAGGAAAAGCGATCCAGCCAGTATTTCTTAAATGCCTCATCTCTTCAAAACCGACTAGCAACATTATTTAGTTGAAGAGCTAGTGCTTGATACCTTATCCTAGATTGCATCACACACCTCACTTAATTCTAAAGGCCTAAGAATCATGTGAAAAATGAATCATTTCAGTAATGTGCCCAAATCTGGCATTGCAGTCAGTGTAAGCCCTCTGTCATTGTAAGCTTAAGCTGCTTGAGCCCTAGGCAGAAGATATCTGCAGTATTCACTGTTGTTAATCTTGAGGTGTGTTCCATTATTGTAGTATCTACATTTTTTTTTTTTTTTTTTTGGAAATAAGACACCTCTACCCTATACCCCTTCCCCCTCATTATGCCAGAAAGCCCCTCACATAATGTTCTCCGCTTGGATCTGATCTCAACAGGGTGTCGTAGTCAGTCGTCAGCACAGTTCTTAAGTGGCGACCAAGAGCCCTGGGCCTTTAGGGGCGGTCTAGCAGGAGAGTTCCAGGTATCCAATATTGAATTACCAGCAAAATGTTACACGAAGATATATTTTCATTTGTTTTAGATGTTCGTATGGTTGCGAAACGGTACGGGTTGGTCTGTTTAAGGTGAGCTGTCAGCAGCTGCATAGAAAAACGAAGGGGTGTTGAGAGCCACTTGGGCTTTTTTTCTGAAGTGTAAACTGAAATGGGTCAGATTCAGTGTTTGGGGTGATGGTGTTTTCTAACCTAGCCTAAATTTGGATTTCTTTCAGCAACTGCCCAAATGAGATGCTGCTTTTCCCCCTGCGCTTGCGACAGCGCAGCATGGTTAGGTTTTATTTTATGAAATCTTGTTTCTTTGCAGGAAACAGCGCAAAAATTTTTGCCACATTTTGTCTGCGCATGCGTCCACAACACTGCGCTTGCGTGTGCGACAGCGAGCCTGCTCAAAGCTCCATGAACAAATTATTACTAATCCATAACCTCGGCATACTTAACATCTCAGAATGATTCAGCTATTTTAAATGGTCTGTCAAGGAAAATATGTTTTAAGCTGGAAATATGTGGTCATGGAGTTTTGCTTTGCGCGCCAGCTTCATCCTTTTCTCTACAGGAAGATCTTGCGCAGCGAAAAAGAGCGGGAAAGGAGCATCTCCTTTAGCCAGTTAAGCCTTTCTCAGACCAAGCCTGCGCAATTTTGTTTCATTTTTGTTTCTCTCAGAAAAAAAGGTGGAAATGATTTTCAATGGTGCGTATCTTATGTATGATGTTTACGTGCTCTTGCTGTACACTGACCTACAAGAGAAGCCAGTTTACTTGTGAAGCAATTAATTCCCATGCTGATATTAGGCACATTCTTGTTCAGCTCCATTGTGTGAGGTCGGTTCAGCTGGAGCAGGTAAACAGCAGCTAAAGTTTCAGTAGCAGTGCAATCAAATGGGCAAATCTAGAGAGATACTAAACTGTGCAACGCTTTTGCTTTGGTCTCCACAGAGACTGTTGCCAATTGATGGGGCAAATGATCTTTTCTACCAGCCACCACCACCAATGCCAACTTCCAAAATCTATACCATAAGGCCTTACTTTCCCAAAGATGAGGTAGGTTTTGGCTGGGCATCAAGCCACTGATATCAGCCATTTTATTTTATGTTTAAAAATTTTTGTGTGTGCAACTTCATGAAACACTAGTCACCAGGGAAGTTTTTCATCAGCCATTTGTAAGTTCTTGCTTGAAACGTAAAGTCCAGACTAGGGTCAAGTAACTAGCTAGTTTGTAACTACCTACTGTAGCCTACTTAATTTCCTTGCACTATTTGTTCTTAAGGCAGAACGTAGCTAGTAGTTCATAAGCTTTCCATTTACCTCCAATGATCCAAAAAACGCTTTCTAATTCATAAGCAGTTGTATTGAAATGCATCGATTTTCAATTTATGCTGTTAAGGTTGATCCTTTTGCTTCACGTAAATAATTAAAAGTAAGTTTCCACTGATACTTAAGCATGAAATACCACAGTAGGTATTTTGTAAATATGCAAATAATGAATGTAAATAAAATTCAGAAACTGTACTTTTAAACTTTAAATTAATAAGCAGCAATACATACTAAATACAAAGAATTGGGTTTGTGTTGAAAAGTCATTTATTTACAGAATGTTCTCTCTTTAAAATGTAAAGTGTAAATGTATATCATCATGTATATCTAAAGGATTGAAGTAAGTCACTTAAAATATGAGCATTGCATTATTGATGCAATTCAATCAATTTGCTGTTTTATTAGACCTTATCACCTGGTTGCAGGCTTCTGTAAATAATTAGTTTATACGTAGAGTTGCATTTCAAATAAGTATAATGGTGCAACACAAAAACATTTAGTAGTACATAATTTGTATCTTAATGCCCATTTACTATTGGAACTAGGCTAAGTTGTAACCTACGCACAGCTGTACAGCCAGCCCCAAGATGTTAATTTTGTGCTTTATGTTGAGGACGGCAAGCTGTCTAGTATGAAAACTCTGTAGATGCTCTGTCTAAATAAAACGTTTCTGTTGGCTGCTTGAATTCCCAGCTGAGGTGTCCCAGTTTAAGCTGTGCTTTTAGGTTTATTTGCAGCACATCTGAAGCATTCTGCTGAAACAGCAGTCTGGTCCACCTGTTAGTCCTTAGAGGGCTCGCACTTTGTGGAATGAAAGCTGTCAGATGCCTTCACACACTGCGTCTCTCTCTCACTCTCTGTCCTCAGTCTGCCGTCTACAAGATCTGCAAAGAGATGTTCACTGAGGGCTGTGACGGCATCTCTTTCCCGGACGAGTCACCGGACCTTATTGGAGACAGGTGTGGTCTGAGCTTTCACTTTTAGTCACATTAATGTATTATGGGTGTTTTACTTTTTTGTAATAACGTGAACTTTGTACCATCATCTTCCTCATCGCAGGTTAGTAGGAGGTTTCCTGGCGCACAGCCCAGACTATGGCTTTGTGCTTGAGGATGAGGAAGGTATCTGTGGTTATGCTGTGGGCACTGTGGATGTCAAACCTTTTGTGAACAAATGCAAGATGAGTTGGATTCCATTCATGCAGGAGAAATACAACAAGCCAGACACAGAGAAGGACCTGTCAGAGGCTGAGGTTAGCATGTCATGTCTTCTTCATCAAACTATTCTTTTTTATGGAGCAATTTACTGAAATTTCAGACAAAAAAAATGGAAATTTTGATCAAGTTGATAATTTGGAGGCCTTTCTTGTATTAAATATGTTATGTTTAGAACAGGTTTATGGCAACTTTAATCATTTTTTTCCCCTATAGAAAATGATGCTAAGTTTCCATGAGGAGGAGGAAGGCTTACCAGAATCGTTCCTCAGTAACTTCCCATCACTCATTAAAGTGGACATTCACGCAAAGGTTACTGACCCCAGTGTTGCCAAAAGCATGATGGGATGTCTCCTCTCATCATTGAAAGCCAATGGTAGGTAAAGTTAGGTTGTGTGGCATGTGCATTTATTTAACATGATACCATTATTAATTGCTATAGTAATAACATTGTTATTACACAGTAATTAGTAATTAATACATTTTACATTTAAAGCTGCTTTTAAATTCCATGTGACCCCCCCCCCCCCCCAATCATACTTTACTTTACTTTACTTTGACTTTAGTAAGCAGTGTTTGTAATTCATAAATGTCGGATGTCGACATGTTAGAGGACATGAAAAGCTGCAGTGATTTGTTTGAATTGTTTCGTAAACACATCATTTCCTCCTCGGTTGTCAGGCTCACATGGTGCTTTCTGTGAGGTCCGGCAGATAGACAAAAGGATGTTGGACTTTTATAGCAAACTGGGCTGCTTTGAAGTGGCCAAAATGGAGGGATTCCCAAAAGACGTTATTATGATGGGGAGGAGTTTGTGAATCTGAGCCGCCGAGAAGAAAAAAGCATACAGAAGGAGCCTCCCAGAAACTGCACAAAGCTTTGGCCCCAACATGCTACCTGTTCATGTAACTATCACAAGTTTTGTAATTGCAACTCTGGTGGCCTGTAGCTTCATTCACATCATATGCCGAATGCACTTCTAGAATTTTAGGTGCTGTTCATTCATTTTGCCAGTGTGTGGTGGAAGCTCGAAAGTGAGTGTGCACATATGCACACATTGGTGTGTTCAGAAAAGGAAAAAGAATTGAAGTGAGTCTGCAAGGGTAATTCGGGACGCACAAGTTACTTTGAGTTTTTTTTCTGGTGGACTGATCGCTTGAGTTGGCCAAGTGCCATTGAACCCACTAAATCTCTTAGATATGGCCGAGGTGCTGTTTGTGTTCAGCATATGTGCATGTTTAAGTTAACGTCTAGATTCTCCAGACTAAAAACTTGCCATTACTTGATAAGAGACATCTTCACTTTGCTGTTTTTAATAGTTAATTTCAGTGCTTTACAGTGTTCAAAGCAATAATCTAGAAGGACTTCATAATAGTCTGGGTTTGTGTTATTGCTTTCCAGGACATTGTAATAAATTCTGACATTTTCCAGGTTCAAACAGTGTCTGTGAGCTCTCGTATGGAGAACACAGCAGGCTAAAGCTATCCTTTAAGGTTTGGGATGCTACTCGGGTATTAATTAGAAAAGAAAAAACTGAAATTGAACTTGGAGCAGGCAGAAGTAAATACAGTTAAACCATAAAGTCTGTTGTCTTTAAGACCGCATGATATACTTTTTGTGTAAGCCTTTAGCATGTGTATCTTTTAACGATACAATTTTTCATTATGTAAAAAAAATGCCTTTCGGCCCTTGCCCTCCTCTGGAATACATTTGAGGGTAATGAAAAGTAATTTCCTACACTTCTTCCTTTGTTTAAAGTGGTAAATTATACAATTCTGAGACACAACAGGGTTACATTATAATTCTGAGATGCTGATGTGTTTACAAAATAACAAAAAAACTGTACAATTTGTAACGTAAACCTCAAGACCAATGCCCTGTCCCAAATTTGAATGAAAACTGAAAATAAATGAAGGTACATTAGTGAATTATCTTTAAAATGCCTGTTTGTTTGTTTTTGTTTTTCTGTTGCCTGAAGAGAATAACTTTGCTTGTTCTTTAATGGCAGTCTGCCTCTGTCAATACATTTAAAAATCCCTACAGTTTGAAGTTGGGTTTCTCTGAAGTCCACTCTGCAATGAAAGTGCCAGGATTGTTTGCCTGAATGTAGGTACAAAAGAAACTGTTTATTCTGTATTTACAACCCTTTTTAAACCAAAATTACTGAGATTTTTTTTTTTTTCATATTATTATTCTTTTTCTGTATTGTGCTATATTCTGAAAAACTAAATGAGCACAAAAGGCTCCTGCAGATTCCCATATGTAATGTTTAAAATGCCTGAGTTAAAGAAAAATGTAAATAGTTTTGTGCATGTGATGGGCCGACAGTTTTTCCACCCCATTTAAGGGAAATTTGTACGCAAAAAAAAGGCTGTTGTTTATCTCTATATAGCTTGTTGCTTCATTTTATTTTGGTTGATCATCCAATGTAAAGGGCTTTTGTCTTTTTCTTTTTTTAAGGTCATAACCAATGCATTTTTTTTAATGAAGACCTTTCTGTACTTTGACGTAATTATGATTATGTATATGTAATATAGTTGTAATTTCTGTAAGGGTTGTATGTAATTAAGATGGCTATTAAAATGTTAAATAGGAAAAAAAATATCATCTGTGGTTAGTGAGTTAAATGAAAAATGCTCTAGGGCCACAGTTGCTACCCCTTCCAAACACTCTTATTTCTTTCATAGTTTTATTATTATTGCACTTGTGTAAAAATGCTGTAAAATGATGCTGCTTTCAAAAATAATGTCATAAATACATTATCAATTAACTTTAAATTAAACGACCATCCTTTGTGTTTAAAGCAGCTTTTGCCCTATGTGCACTTGCTCATAGTTTTTCAGGTAGGTTTCTTGAAGCATCTTGGTGATGTTGCCAGATGTTGTCTCCGTTTGTTCTGGTTCTTCATGTCATTCCAGACAGACTGGATGATGATCAGATCAGATCTCTGTGTGGAGCACTGGCTGTTGTCAGACAAAAATCTCACTGGATTATTACAATTAATGGCAAAATGAACGTTTGGAAATGTAAACATATACTTCCTACTGACACACTACAGCAAAAGATAGAAATAATTGACTCAAAACCATTTTTTAGCTGCTGAAAATACTAGTTTTTTAATAATTTTGGCCACCGCTGTATAAAAAATTAAGAATTATGCCATTTAAGTTTCAATCAACTTTTTTCAAAATTAAACCATTAAAGGCTAAATAAATAAATGTTAGGCTAAAACGAATAAATGTTAACCTTCAAAACAAAAAAACAGCCATATCAACGAGAAAACATTACTGTGATATTAACTAAGTATTGTAATAATGTATAGCTATTAACAAAAACAAAACCCCATTTTTTTATTTTCTTAATATTTGACATGGAATTCAGAATACCAAATTAGTTAAAAAAAAAAAAAAAAAAAAAACTAGTCCGCTTCCGTGTCCATGTTGATGACGTCTTAATTCCTGCGACGGTTTCGGCGTACTCGTCACATGCGTTTTGAAACGCGACCTGCACTGTGAATATTATAGCCTCTATTTAAGTGATATTAGTAACTTGTGAACAATTATGTCGTTTGTGGAGGACGAAGTATCAGACAGTGGAGTGGACTCGCGCTCGCGATTGGAAAGCTATGTGTTCAGTAAGATCAACAGTGACACGCTGCATGCATTGTACATTTGCTAACACACGTGGGACAACGGTAGTTGTCTGTATTTTCTCTTAATAATCGTAGCCAATGGTGTTTAACGTTCATCAAAAGAACCCTGAATTACTGTACATCAAGATATAGTTCAAACGTGGTCGTTTTCAGTAGTTCCATTCATTTATGCATTTAAATTAAATAACACCTATTTAATGTTGTGATTTTTGGATTCCTTTAGGTTGTGAGTTATCTTCTGAAGTTCCGTTTTACACATTTCAAGCAGATGAAGATGACGATGTGGAACATTTTCTCGAGCTCAGAACGGTTCGTAGACTTTTTTATTACAAGAACAGTCCGCCTATGTTCTTCCAAACCTGAATGGGTCGGTATGGGTCACCATTCAAGCTCGGTTCAATATTAATTCATATGTATATACTGTACATATAAGGGGATACAAATTTTGTTGAATGCAGTACCATTTTAAACTCGGGGTTAAATTCAGTATTTGCTTGCATTCATTGTGTGTACTTATACGAGTATCATTAAAAAAGGATGTAAGTTATTAACTTTTTTTAAATTTCTTATTGAAAAGTTTTTTTCAAGTGTTTAAACATGTCTAAATGATTATTCGAATGAAAAACTTAAAAATAAACAGGTATGACCTGGAATATTCTATATATATATATATATATATGTAAGGAGCCATAGAGGTAATTACCTAGTGGGTAAACCATGACGTTACAAATGAAAATGATTTTTTTCCGACCACGAAATGACTCTAATTTGTCTCTTTGCATTGGAATTTAAAACCCCTTTTCTCTATTTTAACCTAATATTTATTTTACACTAAATTAATTGTAATATAAGTAATAGAAATATTAGGAAAAAATATTTTAAGTCATTAATGGACCATAATTATTGCACAAATAGTATTTAGTACCAAAAGATATCCTCAAAATAGTAAATAAATATTATTGAACTAAAATATAGAACATTTATTTCACTGAAAAATAGTTAAGCTGCATGGTCACATTATAAGCGATACCTGATGGTTAAATACAAGAAAACCATATTAGTGTTGCTTTTCCATCACTCTCCAGAATAAAATGATACCGTAAATGTCATCGACATAATAATTGATGCATAATACGCTGTAATGTTTACCAAAAGTTGCTGCAGATGCCTGTATACACTGTAAAAAATAAAAAAGTTGAGCCAACTTTAAATTTTAAGGCAACCAGCTTTTTGCAGATTTTTGAGTTCTCTCAACTTATTTCTGTAGGAGATTCTCAACTTTTTGTTGTATAAACTTAAAACAACAAGTTGAGAAAACTCAAAAATCTGCTGAAGTTTGTTGCCTTAAAATTTTAAGTTGGCTCAACTTTTTTTTTTTTCTGTGTAGTGAAGCTGTCATTTATTCTACTTAAACCCATTCAAATGTATTGTCAACGCTGGTTTGTTTGGAGAGCTTGGAAAAAGAGCTTGTTTTTCGTTTGAAAGCCGCGTCTATCAGCTGATCCGTCTATGTGCAGATATATTCGGGATCCGCGGCTTTCAAACACTCCCGTGTGTTTCTGTGAGCGCTCGGTGAAGAGCGTGAAGCGATGATCATTGAAGCCAATCACAGTCATATCTGTTGAGGGCGTGAAAACAACGATCAATCAGCGCTGTGTAAGAATCTGCTCAACAGTGCTCAAATCTTAGCGGGAAATGGACGTTTTTAAAATTTCAGTACCGAATGGTATCGCGGTCAGTACTTTTGACAACACTAACATAAAGTTCCTAGCTTTATGAGCTAAGAGCAAACATGCCTAAAAGCGCCTGTAATATGAGGACATGGCAACACTGCAAGACAGCGCTCTCTAAAAAGCAGCCTCCCGAGCATAAACAAAACGCAGCACGTCTATCAGCGGTAGTTTAGTTAAAATCGAGGGACAAAATGAGTCTTTAGCCAAAAAAAATGCCAGATACCAAACGGCTAAATTCTTATACATTTCAGCAAGAGTCCAAAATGTTATGGTTACAAATGCGGGAGTGACTGCTGCTCCGTACACACATGGAACAATAATTTACGGGACTCCCTCCCGCATTTAAATGCGGTTGTGGCCAGAGGTAACAGATGCAGGACTTCTCCAATCATTTAAGATGTGGGCAGATTATAAAAATTTTGCAGGCAAATATTAATTGTCCATTGTCCATAGAAAGTCCATTAATTGTCTATTGTCCATTGTCCGGTGAAAGCAGTGAATCCATGTGACCAACTTAAATTCGTTGCAAAATTTGCATGGGGAAATCTTTTGCTCTCATGTGAAATTCCAGATTAATTGGATTCCTATTGAAATGATTGGATATTGCATGCGAAAACTTGCTGAACCAATTCGAGTGCGGTGCCCACATCTCAAAATCCAGTGAACAACCGATGAAAGTCCCTGTCCTACATTATTTCTTTTCCGACGTATGTCACAATATAGAAGAAAAGATCTGTCGCTTCTTCCATTTCATTGTGATTTTGATATTTGAGAGCTTGAAGTGCTTTTAAATGCATAACTATTTCCCTTACTCTCAAACCATTAGATTTGTCTGGGTGATGGTGCCAAAGAGGAGAATAACGTGGTGGAAGTGACTGCTATGAATCACCAAGGAAAGAAAATATCAGTACCTGTAGCTAATCTCAACATTTCTTGCCTGCCTATGGTAATGCTATGTATTTCTGTGTTTTTTTTTTTTTTATTATTATTATACTGTTGTACATTATAAGTGTTCCAACATATTGGAAGTTTTTAAATCAGTTTTTCACATCTGTTTTTCCAAAGGTAAGCCTTGGGGAGTTTGAGTTGATGGCTCCGGTCACACTACGCCTGAAATCTGGAACTGGACCAGTGACCGTCAGTGGGTTACATTTAGTTGGTGAGGAATTAAACACTCTGTCGCGAGCACACAGTAGCTCTTTGTCACAAAATTGCATTTAAAGCTATTTTATCTTTTTTCTTGAAAATGAATGATGCTAATAAATTCTTCTTCAGCCACAGAGAATGAAGAGTCTGAATTATCAGATGAAGATGATGACGATGATGCCAGTGAGGAGGAAATGCCCTCAGTCAAACCAGCCAAGAAAAAGCAGAAAGCTTAGTTAGAGATGTTTACACCAGACCTTTATACGACGTGACGGAGAGTGGTGTAGAATTTAATGGAATTTTGTACTTTCAGATGTGGTTGTAAATGTTAAATAGAAAGGTTAAAGCCTCCATACAACCAACTCCATGAACATTTACTTCATGTTGAAAATGTTTTAATAGTTAATACTGTTACTCATGTGTACATAAGTAACTGCCAACACCAAACTTCAGATTCACTCTCAGTTCAGGGACTGAGAATTCACAGTCCTGTTTCCACTGAGCCCTGAAGTGAGGCACTTCACGCCGGGTTGATTCCAGATGTACGATCCCTGTAACATACTGTAAAATGACATTGTCAGTGACAGCCTGTCACTCTTCTGCCTTTAGGGAAAACACCAGCATTCTTCTCTGCAGATATTCCTCTCACACTGTTTTTTTTGTTTGAAATTTTGTTGTACTTTTTTTGGCAATCAGGGTTTTTAAATCTTAGTCCCTTTTTGAAGGACTGATGATAGAGTGAAGTTTTGCATGGTGAATTTTATGTCCAGATCAGTCTAGAAGGACTTGCCATGGTTGCCATTTTTGTATTTTTACAGATTTATTTACAAATTCTGTAAATAAAATTTGTTTTAGTAGAATCAGTGCAGTTGTTGCTTTTTTAAAAAAGCTCACTTTATAACTGTTTTGGCAAATTTGGTTTTGTAGCATTGATGATGAAAGCTGTAATAACAATTGCTGTGTTTGATACAATTTTATCAACTGTCTGAAAAAAACAGAGCTAAAATTACCATTTTATCATGATATTATACAGTATTAACATTCTCAATAATTTGAGTATAATTTTATAGAACATTTGATAATCAGAAGGGCAATGTGATCACAATAAAACCACAAAGGTATACGTTCAGATAAGAGTGTTCTATATAATCAGACTAGATGTTATCAAATTAAACTCATCCATTCATTATTTTTGTACTTTATCTTTTACATTTTTGCTATTAACTTTTCTGATCGTTTTTGTTTCATAATTCTATTATTTGTAAAAGCCTATAATAGACACTTTAATGGTAAGTTCTATTGTGACAACTTACCCCACATAGAGTGACAAAATGAGTTGCGTAGTATGTTTTTTTGGGGGGCAATAATGCCGGAAAAGTTCAGTAGCTGTAATGTAGTCATACCTGACTAACGTATCCACCTTATTCTTCCCTTAAAAATGGGCGTGGCTATTTGTAATTTCTATGGGTCTAGCTTCCTGTCTCATTAGCTTCCAGCTATTTTTAGCCGTACAAATCCACTCGTTTTGCCGCTAGAAATTGCAAATTGGTGTCTTACCATATTATTTTAATGTATTATCTGAATTATGAACACACTGGTTTGTAGTGCAAACAGTTTTACCGTTTACTGCACGTTGTAATTCTTCTCATTATTTCCCTATAGCGGCTAATGAACCGAAAGTTTCGCCCATAGGCTTACTTCCGCGTTGAAGATTAAGGTGGATACAGATAGTGACTTTGAAACCTGACCAGAGATGTTTAAAAAAAAAAAATCGCTGTTCCTTTAAGATGACGCTAACAGCTGGTGACGTCACTTAACTCCCCCTAGTAACCCTCGTCGGCGTCTCGGAAGACACCCGGAGAAAGATGGTGAGAAGTTATCTGCCTGTAGTCATGTCTTTGTGTGTTTGATAATGAATTTGAATTTTTTTTTTTTAAACTTAGAAAATACGCGTCATTTACCGGAACTTGGAGCGTGTAGTCTGGATTATGTAGCGGGTTTTCTGTAGGAGTGAAGCCTGATGGCTCAGCGGCGCTAAGGCTCAGTTATTTGCTGTCCCGCTAACGTTACTTATTTTCCCGAATATTTAAGCAGGAATGATTTCACTCAATCAAGAAATTTAGACATTATGTTGATTACAATAAAATAAGTACAAGAGCTCCTGCCTCTTCTTGTACTGACATATATACGTATTTAATATTACAGTAGTATTGATAAACAATTATGATATTGTAAACACCAGTAAAAAAAGTGACCAAATGTTGTCATCATTCAGTCACTTTTCTATTTCATTGCATTTTTTTTACATACAATGACAGTGAATGGTGACTTAGGCTGTCATTCTGTCTAACATCTTTTGTGCTCTATTTTGTATTTAACAATCAACTGAAAAACATTATCTTATTGTCTTTTTAATAATTTCTTAGAGAAGGTTAGTGACTGAGAGAATAT
>JAFVLL020037774.1:0-39585 GCA_021397915.2 Tor tambroides | reverse complement strand
ATTCAGTCATTTTATCCATCCTTCCTTCCTTCCTTCCTTCCTTCCTTCCTTCCCTCCTTCCTTCCTTCCTTCCCTCCTTCCTTCCCTCCTTCCTCTATCTGTCTGTCGCCAATTCTGTCTGTCTTTGTTGATCTGTCTATTTTTCTGTCTGTCTTTCTGTCCTATCTTTCGCTGTGTTGTATCACTCTATATAAACTGTACACATACAGTTCTGTCTGTTGTTCTATTCATCATTCCCTCTCTCTCGCTCTCTCTCCCTCTCCCTCTCTGTCTCTCTCTCTCTCTCTCTCTCTCTCTCTCTCTGTAAACTTTCATCCTGCTTGTTTTGTCAGTTCTGTAGATGTTGTGTTCTGTGTTGTACGTTACAGCGTTCTGCATTCTTGTCTTCCATGGGTCATCACGGCTGACATGTTTTCCGCTCTCAGCCTTTACTTGCTTAATTAACAGCGATCTTTGAATTTTAATTAACTCATGCATTCACAAAGTGCCATTTTTTTTCCCCCTCTTTAATGCTGCCGTTGTGTTTGATCGGTGAGCAGACGCAGGGAGAGCGGGCGCAATCAAAGCGACAGAGACTCCGATTGAAAGTGACGGAAGAGAAAAAGAATCTCGGTCGCCGAGATGAAAGCGTGTAGAAGTGACAGATAAGAAAATATAAAGACGAGGGGAGGGAGGGAGTCGTGTGGAAGGAGAGATGACTGTCCGTGTATGTTAACGTGGAACGCGGTGCTTATTGTCGTGTGCGACATCCGTTCCACGTGCAATTGCTCGTCCTGATTTAGAGCTCGACTTCCTGCGACACACAAACGCAGTGCGATGGAGCGAAAAATGGAATGAGAGATCAGGGGCCGTTTCTATGCCTTTATCACCCTCTCATGCCTCTCTGAGGTCCCATGAGCCTCTCGGAAAGAGATAGAGGGAGCATTTTAGCACCAAACTACCACAATAACACACAGGCCCGTTGAGAATCAGGGGCGAAATGCGCACAGAGCAGCGACACAAGGCTTTCTGAATACTTCATGCCACTTAGAGCCGAGCGTGTAGAGTCGT
This sequence comes from Tor tambroides, assembly GCA_021397915.2. Taxonomy (NCBI): domain Eukaryota; kingdom Metazoa; phylum Chordata; class Actinopteri; order Cypriniformes; family Cyprinidae; genus Tor; species Tor tambroides. The sequence goes on along the minus strand of JAFVLL020037774.1, from coordinate 38,535 downwards.
TCCCTGAGATACAGGCAGAAGATAAAGCCCGTTAATGCATCCTCTCCTGACAGCCCTCCATCTCTGTCTCCCGTCTCCCTGCGGGACGGACAGACGGAGGAGAGTTCATGCATTCATTCAGCACTCGACTCCAGAGAACATTGTTTGAATTCTAAGTAGCCTGAATGAGACAGAGAAAGTTTGTTTATAATTGTTTCTTTTACCCCGTTTTTTCGGTACGGAACTGACTATAGTTGGTAATTGGCACCATTGCTAATTTAAACTAATGTTACATTATTTGCGTTACCATCATGTGATTCTAAACCTGTATGCCTGTAAACCTGATTTCTAAATACATGTATATTTATAAATTATGGTTCTAAATTCAAAAGTTTGTGCTCTGCAATAGTGTGAAATATTATTACAATTTAAAATAACTCTTCTCTGTTCCAGTGTGTTTGAAAATGTTATTTATTCCTGTGATGCATAGCCAGATTTTCATCAGCCATTATTCCAGTCTTCAGTGACTTTAGTTATTATTATCAATGTTGAAAACAGTTGTGCTGCTTAATATTTTTGTGGAAACTGATGCGATTTTATTTTTAGATTCTTGGATAAATATAAAGTTTAAAAGAAGAGTATTTATTTGAAATATAATTTTTTGTTACATTATAAATGCCTTTACTCTAATTTATCAATTAAATGTTTCCTTGTTGAATAAAAATAAGTAAAAATTTTACTTACCCCAAATGTTTAGTTTTCTATGTATCATCCCATATTTGATATGTTTATTTAAAGAAATTAAATATTTTTTAAATAGTGTATTGTTTATTTAAATTATTATTATTAAATGTTTAATTTAATAGTGATTGAACATTAAAGTATTTACATTATGAGACACTTTCAGCTTGTCAGACTGCAGTTTCAAAGCAGTTTTCCCAGCACTCCTGATGTGCAAGACTCCCTCAGATAAACTCTAAAATGTCAAAGCTGTCAAACTCTGGTGACCAATAATTCATAACCAGAGATTACAGTTCACCCATAAGATGTGTGAGTGTGAAGAATTAGTGCTATCTCTGCTCTGTGTGTGTGTGTTAAGTCTCAGTCCCTTTGAGGTCTGTTCTTGAGCACTGGAGTGTCACACTGCCTCTGGATCTCATGTTTGTCTCTGGTCTGCAGTTATCTCATTATAAGGCTCATGGAGCGCTGTGCCGTCTGACGGTCTCTCTGGTGGGCTCCAGGGTTCCACCATCACAACAGTGTGGAATCAGAGCTGATAATCCCTGTCATCTGGATTAATTAGGACTTTCTTCTGTCATCTGATCGCCTTCATCCATGAGTTGACTCTCTCGCTTGCTTGCTCTGAAACTCGTTTAATAGCTGGATTACATTGCAGACTGGATTTGCTTTTGCCTTTAAGCCTGAAGTATACTTTGGCCACCCACGTTCTGCGATGGTCCATGCACTGTTCGCATGATGCAATTTTCTTCATCGGAGGTGTCTGGGGACATCCACACAGCTTTTCTAAGTATCTTCAACCGTGGTTGACCGCAGAAGGACAGGTTCAACACATACGCAGTACCACCTAGTGGACACGTTTTGTCTCAACATTCACTGAATACGAACGCAGATCGTCCGCACGGTCACAAAAATTGGGCTACATGCGGACGGTCCACGTACAACAGCACAGGAGTGAGGTGAATGTTGAGACCAAATGAGTCCAGGTGATATTGTGCATGTGTTGAACCCATCCATCTGTGGTTGAGGATACTTTGAAAGCTGTGCAGACTAGGGATCAACCGATATGTGTGTTTCAGGGCTGATATCGATTATTATAGATCAAGTAGACCAATAACCAATACTTTGAACCGATATATATGGCTGGTGTAAAAATTAATGTTAAAATTTAAAATAGCAATGGCTCTGACAAAAACTTTCTTTAAATGTTTTTAAATTATTTTATTGGCAAATCGGTTTTGAAAATGACCGATACAGATAATCATAAAAATGCTCAATATCGGCGCCGATAATCGGTCATCCCCTAGTGCAGACACGGCTGTACGCAAGACAGAGTGGGACATGGAAAAAGATGTTTACTAGAGCCTTTACTTTCCCTCTCTCACTTTGTGTGTTTCTGCCCAATTTTTCTTTTTTTTCTCTATTGCAGCATCTTTTTATCTAGTTTGTCTAATGTGATGTTTGCAAAGTCAAGCGTTGTTATTACGAAGCATGCATTAGTGCTTTGCACGAAGCCCTAGTATTAAAGCAACTCCTTGGCAATGACCCACAGTGCCCTAGAAACCACATAGCAATTCCCTGGCAGCAGCCCACAACACCTCAGCAACCACCCAGAACATCTTAGCAAATGCATAGCAACTCCCTGGCATTGTGCTAGTAAATTCAAACACCCTAGCCACCATCTAGAGCATCTTAGCAACTGCATAAGAAAACCCTAGCTATAGCCCACAACACTCTACCAACCACACAGACCACCTTTGCAACCCCATGAGTATGTCCTGGCAAACGCACACAAACCCTAGAATGGTGCAAGTGAGTTTTACACAAGCAAACACCCTAGCAACCGCCCAGATCATCTTAGCAACCATATAGTAACACCCTAGCAACCACCCAGACCACCTTAGCGATAGCAACATCTAGAAACCTACCAGAACACCCTTGTAACTGCATAGAAACACCCTGGCAGCCACACACAGCACCCTAGCATCATCATGTGTTTGTGTTTTTTTTTTTTGTTGTTGTTTTTGTTTTTTGTTTTTTACAAGTGAATACCCTAACACATTTACTTGATTTTGTTCTTTGGTGTCATGTTCTAATGTTCTTTTATTGAATTTCCTGATCTTGTCGTGTGTGCCTGTGCTTGTAGTATATATCAAACCTTATTGATTGGGAAAATATGTCGTGGATGTCCTCCCACATCCCATGAGCTCTCATACAGGTCTGTGTGAGGTGCTTCTGTCTCTTTCATTAGCTGTGTGTGTTAATATTTTAGGCAGGTGTGTGAGGTTGTAAGGTGTGAATGTTAGAGTGAATATTTCAGGTGTGTGTGTGTGTATCAGAGAGTCTCATTATATCAAACCCTCGGGCCTCAAACCTCCAACAAATTTGCTGTGGACCTGCACACACACACACACACACTGTCTGTCTCTCTATCTGTCTGTCTCTCCTGTCCCTTTGAGAGCATCTGTCTCGCTCTTTGCTTCATTATCTGCTTCTCCCTGAATTCTGACCATCACTCACTCCAATCTAACACACCCTGAGAGAGAGTGTGTGATAGTTTTGACTGGCTGTGTGTGTGTGTGTGTGACTTGAACCTGTTTGTTGTGTGTGTGAGAGAGTGAGTGTGACAGGTGCAGATCGACATGATGGTTTTGACAGGCTGTTATGATGAAGTCTTTAATGTGAAATCTCTTGAGTAAAAGCGTCTTTTTGTCACCTGATGTGTGTTTCTCAAACTCTCTTCTCTTAACATCTTATTCATTTTATTGGTTATTAATTCATGTTATTGTACAGTGTTTTGTAATACTACTTTCTAGGGCTGCCCTTGACTAGATATTTCTGGTCGACTAGTAGTCGCAACTGCATAGCAAAGCCCTGGCAACCACACACAACACCCTAGAATGGTGCTAGTGGTGACACAGGTGAATTCCCTAATAATCTCCTCGAACACTATAACAACTGCATAGCAACACCCTATTAATCACCCAGAACACCTTAGCAACTGCATAGAAACACCCGAGCAACCACCAAGAACACCTTAGCAACTGTATCAGTGCCCTGTTAACCACCAAGAACACCATTGCATCCTCATAGAAACACCCCAATAATCACCCAGAACATGTTAGAAACTGGCTCATTGCCCTAGTGACCACACACAACACCCTAGCAACCACCTAGAACACCTTAGCAACTGCATAGCAAAGCCTCGGCAACCACACACAACACCCTAGAATGGTGCTAGTGGGTTTAACACAGGTGAATTCCCTAGTAATCACCTAGAACACTGTAACAACTGCATAGCAACACCCTAGCAACCACCAAGAATACCTTAGCAACTGTATCAGTGCCCTATTAACCACCCAGAACACCTTTGCATCCTCATAGCAACACCCTGATAACTATCCAGATCATGTTTGGAACCGGTTATCAAAGCCTTGGCAACCACACACAACACCCTAGAATGCTGTTAGTGAGTTTTACACAGGTGAAGAACCCAGCAACCACCCAGAACACCTTAATAAAGGCATAACAACACCCTAGCAACCACCCAGAACATCTTAGCAATGGCATAAGTGCCCTGAAAACCACACATAACACCCTAAAATGGTGATAGTCAGTTTTACACAGGTGACTAACCCAACAACAACCCAGAACACCTTAATAAATGCATAGCAACTGCATGAGTGCCCTAGCAACCACCCAGAACACCTTAACAACAGCATCAATGCCCTAGCAACCACACACAACACCCTAGAATGGTGCTAGTCAGTTTTACACAGGTGAATAACCCAGCAGCCACCAAGAATACCTTAACAACTGCATAGCAACTGCATCAGTGCCCTAGCAACTACCCTGAACAAAATCAGTTGACCATTGAGAACTAGAAGTCGCATTAGCACACAGACATATTTCCTTCTATTGTTATGCTTCTTCACTAAAGGCTGTTGCAAAAAACTGTTAATAAAGAGCTGAAAGTGCATTTTCAGTGTTTTCTGCTGACTTCAGTGCTATATGTGCAGCAAAAATAAGTGGTGGGTGTGTGTGTGTGGCTTTGACTTGCATTATCAAGCCATAATTGCCTTCACAATGTAGCATTTTTTTCTATATTAGGACATGCTAACTGTCCTTGTAATTCAATAGACTAAATGAATATACTAAACAGTGGTATTGAAATGCAAAAAGTCATATGTAAGCATTAGGTTTAGGAGTTTATTCAGAGTTAGGGAATAGAAATTGTCTGATTAAAACCATTTCGCGTGTGCGTGCGTGCGCTTGTGTGTGTGTATTGAGGGCAGCTTTTGCCTGCAGTTATTTTGCCTCTGAATCAGCCTGTTGGTGCTGAAATAGACACTAAAACACACGCACACACACACATAGCCAGTGTATCACAAGTTCTTTCCATCTCTTTGTATCTGCACTGGCCAAAAGCAAAACGAGTATGCATGAGAATTTAAGAATCATGCATGAGAATCACACTGAGATTCTCTTTCACGCTTGCTTGTTTCAGTGTTATGGATTTAAGTTTATCTTCTAAATAGAGACTGTCACTGGCATTTTATTTTGAAGATCTGGAAATTTTTTCAGTCTGGGATGGAGTGACTGATGTCTGTCGTTAGTGCTGGATGATATTAATGAGCTTTTAATGGATCAGATTCACTCATCTTTCTGACTGAATTCTCTGTCTGTAAACGTGTTTAAATGCACAAGCTCCATTAAAACCATCCTCATGCACGATACAGACCAGAAAGAGAGAGGCAGTCTATGAATAATACAGGCTGGTTTGAGAAACACATGTTCTCTGGCCATGTGCAAATGTAAAAGTGCTTTAGAGACAACAGCTAAACGTCACCAAACATCTGAATCAATCTCTCTCTCTCTCTCTCTCTCTCTCTCTCTCTCTCTCTCTCTGTATGTTCAGAATTGTATAGTACAAACTATTTGTGAAAGTATTATTCAGTGTTTATTAGAGCTGCACAAATTGGGGGGGGGGTGTAATCTTGATTATTCTGAAAAAATAAGCGTTTTTTTTTTTTTTTCTAGGTTTGCTGTGATCGTTCATAGGGCTGCAAAATTTGGCCAAAATTGTAATTAGATATCAGTATGACTATTAAAATCATAAATAATTAATTAATAATGATCATGGTGATGTTGTTGATAAAATTATTAATAATTGTTGAACAAAATACTTTTGTCTAAAATCATAAAATATATTTTATTACATAATCATCTTGAACAAAATAAGAAATATTGCTATTGTAATATTTCACTGCAAAGTAAAAATGTTTAAGGATTTAATTGAGTATTTAAGAAAAAGAACAACAGTAGAAGTAACGGTAGTAGTAGTAATAATAATCATGGCTGTCTTATGTTCATTATTTTTAAATATTAAATAATCAAGCTTTTATTTTGGTGTAAAAAGGAGCTTCTTATTTGCTGACAAAAGCCAGTTTATTAAGGTTTTATTCATTTTTGTCTCAGTTTAAAGGGATAGCTCACCCAAGAATGAAAATTCTGTCATTAATTGCTCACCCTCATGTCGTTCCAAACCCGTAAGACCTCCGTAAGTTTTTAGTCCGTTTTAGTTAACTATAATAACCCTGGTTTGTCAGTAGAGGAAGATCTTAAAATAGTCACGCTGTTACTTATAATTGAAAATAAATTTGTGGAAATATCAGAATTAAATTTGCCTTGCGGATTCATAACTGTAAATCTGTGAAGCTGGTTATCTTTCCGAAGGCATAATTATACGCCAACATGTTTGATTTAGTTTGAGACTGCACAATGCTATTGATTAACACATCAAATCTTGCAGAAAGTTAGTATCAGAGAGTATGAGCGCGTAAGGACGGCACTGACCCGTATGTGGCGCTGCGCTCTGAACATCACCTCTGACTCCTCGCTCTCGTCTCTCAGCGAGGTGGGTGTTAATTGTAGGGTCCGCTCTGATGGCAGTAATTAGCCGTTGATCAGACCTTTAGTCCTCTAACGACCACAGACTCTCGGCAGGAGGTTGAGTGCGAGTGTGTGATTTTATTTTTAGCGCTCGCACACACACACCTCCAGACATTGTTCCTCTGAGATTCACATCAGTGAAAGGGTGAACTAATAGTTCTGTGAGGAAGAGTTTCACCCACACTACCTTCATCATCCGCGTGTCCACAGATTGCTGGTGGGAGGAGAGCCGAGAACATGCTTTCTGATGGAAAGAGAAAGAAAAGAACAAATTACACTTTTATAGCCACCATCACCACAATTACTGGTCGTTCAGAGAAAGAGAGAGAGAGAGAGAGCGTTGGGTTTTCATGTGTAGAAGAGTGTGGACAATCACTAAAATAAACTCTGGAAATGATTTCTCAAACGAATATTTCTTCTAAATGCCATGTGATGTGGAAGCATTGCCATCATGTACGATAGTCACAGGTTGTTTGAATGGATGCTGTGAAATGCAGACGGACTGTAACCCAGAGCTGCTGTTTGTCCTTCTGTGGGTTGTGTTCAGAGATATGTTATTAGGACAGTCACAGTTGATTATATTAATGGTACTTATCCAGCACATTAATGTTAATTTACAATTTTTAAATTGAAATGCTTAAATTTATTTGAAAATTGCAAAGTAAAGTTTGTTTTTATTTATCTATGTTTAAATAAATGGCAATTCACAATTTTTAAAAATGAAATACTTAAATTTAAAATTACAACAAATGAATGAATGAATTAAATTATTTATTTTAAGGTAAAATATCTAAGTTCAAGTATTTACAATATATTACAGTGTTCAATTAAAAGTACACTCTAAAAGAAATCCATAAAATTTACGGTAAAAAACTGGCAGCTGTGGTTGCCGGAATTCTACCATAAAAAATACGGTAACAACGTTTTAGGTTTTACGGTTTTAACTTGAATTTACAGTTAAATACCGTAATTTCTTTAACTGATATAATGTTAATATACCAACCTATTAAAGTACTGAAATCTGTTTTGTACCTTTGAAATACACTGATAACCACCAAATGCAGCTGGTGATGAGAAAGTCATATGATGAACCAAAGCCCATCACAAGCAGCTTTTAAATAATAACATATATAGAAGGTGCACAGTGTCATTCACACAAACACTAAACACCATCATGGTGAGACTCATTAAACTGAAATATGCTATAAACATTAATTTACCAACATTAGATGTAACATACAACCCTAATAAACATAACTGATAAGAAAAAACTAAGAAGAAACAGTTATTTCAAAGAAAAAACATCAAATTCAAACAGAATTTGAAATGCAACGCAGGGAATTCTGGGAACGTCAGTTTACGGTTTTTCCCTGTAAATTTTACAGGAACTTACCATTAACCATTTAACAGGTTTTTACTGTAGCATTTTCAGTTTTTTACCGTTAAAATCACGATAATTTTTTACAGTGTATAAGTAATTCATGGAATTATTGATTTTTAAAACTAACATATTTAGATTTAATTAAATTGTAATATAAAGTGTTTTTTATTTACAAGTATTTGTGACTGTTTATCTTCAAATAATTCAAGTACTATTTTATTTATTCATTTATTTATATTCAAGTAATTAAATTCAATTACTTTAAAATTGAGTATTGTGATATAATTACATTTTATTTATTTATATATTTCTATTCACAATTCATTGAATTTTGTTACATTTAATAAAATTTTTTAAAAGAAATAATTTATTGAAAATTATAATTAATTTTCAGTTATTTTTATGCTTTTATTAATATCAAGTAATTCAGGTATTAAAAACATTCTTAATTACAATTTATGGTCTCAATTTAATTGAAGCATACAAAATATAACAATGATAATAATAATAATACTGAAAAATAAGTTGTTGTTTTTTTTTTTTTTGGACAACTGATTGACAACCTGTATTGTAAATTGTAATCAAGGAATAATTGATTACCCAAGTTTCATCAAATATTTGCGAACATCCATTATGATTTTGATGATTGGTGATGTCTTTTAATAATTCAGATGTCAGTGAAACACTGTTCATCTGTCAGAGTGATGGAGAATCTCAGTGTAGCATGAGATGATGCTCAGTCCATGTCTGATGTGACATGACACATGTTGACATGATTTACCATACAGAAATATGAGTATTACAAGTCTTTGTTTGTATATATCCTTAATACTCTTTTATTAATCCAGCTTTGTGTGTTTGTGTTCATAATCCACTTGTGTCTATCAGACAATCTGTCAGACTGAAGATTTCGTGACCTCCAGTCATTTTCTCTCTCATCCATTCTTTCATTTGTTCTTCCACCTTGTTTCAGTTTCCATGGGCATTTCTCCGTCGTTAGCGTAATTGCGGATTTCATCTGTGTGTGTGTGAAGGTCATATGAAGGGCAGTGCATGCTGGGATTGATTGTAATCATCTATATTTTTGTAGCTGCTGTAAACGTTCATCTCCGGTCGTTTGTTCGATGGATTCTCCTTCACGCTGTGTGTTTGTTTATCCCTCTTTTTTCTCTCTTTCCCTCCACTGTTATTCTATCCGTCTTTCTCTCTGTTGACATTTCCCGTCAGGCATCTCATTATTGAGTCCCTTCAGATCACTGATTAAACTCCTCACGTCTTTCTTTTTTATTCTTTCTTTCTTTCTTTTCTTTCTTTCTCTCTTCCTTTCTATTTCTCTCTTTCTTCCTTTCTTTCTCTTTCTTTCTTGTTTGTTATTGCACAGTTATTTGAACTGCTTGTGTTTGTTTCTTTATTCAGGTAATTCAATTCAAAGCATTTTGAAACATTTTCAGTTACAATTTAGTCTTAATTAAATTCAAGCATTTAATAATAATGATAATAATAATAATAGTACTTTTTGAATGCTTGAATAGAACAGACAGCCTATAGACAACTTAGATTGTAATCAATTGATATTTGTTTTCTATAATTGACTATTTTTATATGCTTCATATTTTGCATGTTTGTAAAATGTAACTCATCTTTCAGTCAGTGTGGTGTTTGTTCATTATTTCTCTTCATTATTTCTTTCTTTCTCTTTATTATTTCTTTCTTTCTCTTTGTTTTTGTTTGTTTTCTTTTGCTGTGTTCATGCATTCTTTCGCTTGTTCATTGCTTTAAGTCGTTCATTAGTTCATTCTTTCCTTATTTTGTCATCTCTCTCCCTCTCTTTCTCTCTGTTGTTGTTGTTGTTGTATGTCTTTCTCTCCGTCTGGTGAATCATATCAGCTGTGGTTTCGTCTCCCAAGGACACTGAGTATTTCAGTCTTAATTGTGCGCACTGGGCCCACATCCCACACACACACACACACACACACACACACGCACGGTGGTGGTGTGTTCTTGTTCCTGTCTTAGACGCGTCGTTGTGATGATGTCCATATTGATGGTGTTGAAATGTTCTGTCTTGCTTTATAAAGCCTGTGAAAACACACACATACACACAGATACAGTTCAGAAGGAAAGTGTGTGTGTGTGTGTGTGTGTGTGTGTGTGTGTGTGTGTGTGTGTGTGGTCTTTTTTCCTTCATTTTTCAAGTCAGTCTTGTGTGGCACTGCTGTCAAAAATATAATCAGAGAGACGGAGGTGTCGGTGAGCGGAGGAGAAACTGTAGGAGGTAAAGAGAGAGAGAGAGAGAGAGATGGAGTGGAGAGGGAGGAAAAGCATTAGAGAGAGAGACAGGAACAAGAGAAAGAAACAGACAAAGAGAGAGACGCTTGTATGTGTTTCCAATTACCAGCCAAAGTCACCTTCTCTTTCTCTCCTGCATGTGTTTGTGTTTTTCATCATGTATTTTAGTGTACTGGGGAATACATGTGTTTGATTTGTTCAGCTGTGTGTGTGTGTGTGTGTGTGTGTCCTCTTGAGGAAAGACTGTAACTCCGCCCCCTGCCTGTGACCTCATTAGAGTGACCTCGTTAGAACCACGATATGGAGTGACTCTTAATTAACAGACCAATGCCTCCCTCTTACACTCTTACTCAATGTCCTTTTCTCGTCCAGAACTCAGAGAGAGAGAGAGAAAGAAGGAAAGCGTTACTAAGGGTGTTTTGCTCTTGAATAGAGCTGAACTCAAACTCTATTGTGAGTGAACCATAAATAATAACCAAAAAATTGAAAATGCTGCACAATGTGAATCGATCACAGCCAATCAGAGAACTTTTAATATGAATTTAAGTTGAGCAGGATTATGGACCAATGAGATTTCACTGTGGGTGGGGCCTAACAACTTTTATTGTTCATTTTATCTCATTTAGTCCATTTTGGTCTTTGGTGTCCAATTTTAATTTATAGTATATTAATAATTATGTGTGATTGTTTAACTATATTAAAATATTTTTAAAAATTTAAAAAATATATATATATATTTATGTATTATATTACAATATACACTACTGTGAGATATCTTTTTATGATTTTGAGGGAAGTCTCCTGAGCTCGCCAAAGCCGCTTTTATTTGATTAAAAATAAATTAAAACACCTATTATTGTGAAATATTATTACAATTTAAAATAACTGTTTTCTATTAGGAATAAATTACATTTCAACACATATTCTATGATATAAAGCTGAATTTTCAGCATCATTACTCCAGTCTTCAGTGTCACATGATCCTTTAGAAATCATCCTAATATGCTGATTTGCTGCTTAAGAAACATTTCTAATTATTATCAGTGTTGAAAACAGTTGTGCTGATCCATGTTTTTGTGGAAACTGTGATATATTTTATTTTGCTGGATTCTTTGATGAATAGAAAGTTCAAAACAACAGCATTTATTTGAAATAGAAATCCTTTGTAACATTTTAAGTGTCTTTGTCACTTAATAAATCGAATGCATTCTTGCTGAATAAAAATATTAATTTATTTTTTAAAAATCCCTGAACTTTTGAACAGTAGTGTATATATTTATAATATTCTTCATATTCAAGCCCCTTGTTGTCATCTTCATTACAAGTGTCAAAAATATTTAGTAAAAAAAATGAAATTGCAGTCCTAAAGTTTGAAGGCGTCCAAAATCATCTGAAGCGTTCACCTTTAAGTCAAACTCTTGCGTGTCGCTCTCAGACCCCTGAATCAAGTGTGACACACACCGAGTGTGAAAACAAGTGGCACAGAGAGAGTCATTACTTTTAGAGCTCTTCACTTCAAGAGTGTGTGTGTGTGTGACTGGTTTCGCTCTGGTTTTATGTGTTTCTGCTTCAACTCTTTCCATCTCAAGCTCTCACGTTTGACTGCTTCCGTGTGTGTGTGTGTTTAGAGTGGTTAGCTGCAGGTTTAAAGTTTTATAAAGCTGTCAGTTCTCGCTGATTTTCATTTCAGCGAGTGAGTGAAGCTGACAGACGCTCTGAAGTGTGTGTGAGAGAGTTGTGCTTCACCCGTGTGTGACGACTCACAACACACACACAGCTCACAGACGGACAACATGTGGTGCACAGCTGTAGTTCACACACCTTCAGCACAGTATCAGAGTCAGTGTGTGCTCATATCAGGGTCAGATCTCACTCACAGGAGAAACACACACAGTCTCATTCGGGTTTGTGGGCTTCTAAACTGTTTCTAAACTGTGGTCTTTGCTTTAAAGATAAGAGTAAGAACATACAAGCAAACCATACTGGTATCAGGTTGCATTATATTTTTTGTATTATTATTATTATTATTATTATTATTATTAATTCAATTATCAGTCTAGTTGGGCCAACTTGAGATTATATCAAATTTAGTTTATTTTTCTGAGTCAGGTTCTAAAAGTACTACAGTACACAGATCTATATATAATATTTTAGTGTTTTAGCATAAATTCTTCATTGGAGTTTTAATAGAAACTGTTTTTTTCTATCATTGATATACTATTATAATTTTATTAATATTTTGAATTAGATTTTCTGTTTTCTCTTCCTTCATCTTTAAAGTTTTAGTAATTTTATTGTGTTTTTGTCATTTTTATTAGTTTTTGCTTTTTTAAATTTCTATAATTTGTATTTATTAGTTATTAGTACTTCAAGTTTCACTAAATGGAAATGAGAAATGCTGCCTCAGCAACTTGCCGAAATAAAATAAGATTCAAGTTAAATATTTTATTTTTAGTTAACTTTTTTGTTTCAAGTAATCAGTTTGAGGTTTTCATTTTTGTTTTAGTTAAGAATAATAAGCCTGAATAAAAATAAAGAACTATAATAAAACTATAAATCATATTTATATTAATATATTCATAAAACTAACATTTGTTAATATTATATAAAATATTTTTATATTTAATTAAATGCATATAATAACATATAAATAATATAATAAATAAATAAATAAAAATCTGTTATTCTACACCATTAACAAACAGCAAATACTCTTCAATAAATTTTTAACATACAAAATGTTTTTCTTTGATTATAACAGGATCCACCTATCATTTTTCTTACATTTTAACAGAGTCAGCCTTGAATCCATTTTAGCATTTTTATCTAGAGGAATTTTTTTTTTTTTTTTAATACTCTTTCAACTTGTTATTCATCATGAAAATATCCAGGGAAACTGGCATGGCATTAAAACATCAACAAACCAACCAAACTAGCGTTACTACGTATAAATACCTTATTTGTTATTATTAATTGCTAATATATAGGTATTAATTATTGATGCAGAAAATTATAATTTTTGCCAGCATTTCTTGTAATATGTGTTTGTCTGTTTTTAAGCATATTTGTCAGTTCCTAATCCTTGGAAAGAGGATCTCGCATTTGATTTGTGTGTGTAAGTGAGCAGCTGGAGTGTTTTACTTCAATCATTGATTTCCCTGTAGATCTTAGGAATCTAACATCTGTCTGTCTTTTAACCTGAACTATATTGAGCAGATTAACCAGTATTAAACCAGTTTACACACACATACATGAGCAGGACCCCAGCGAGCATTTCTGCTGAAGTTTTAGAGTATTTGATTGACAGATGCTTAGATGTGCGGATGTGTGTTTGGTTAAACGTGAATAACATGTTCATGTAATAATTGTCTGTGTCCTTCCAGTGCTTCTAGAGGTGTGTGTGTGTGTTTGAACAAGTGTACTGTATGCATGCATGCATGATGTTTCCTACACACCCCTGGCTTGGCCTGGTCAGAAATCATGGTGGGTTTGTTTTCCGCTCTGATGAGTTGACAGGGGCAAAATTAAACCTACAGCTATCACACACACACACCACACACCACACACACACCACACACACACACCACACACCACACACACACACCACACACACACACACACACACACACACACACACACACACACACACACACACACACACACACACACACACACACACACTCTCACTCACTCACTCACTCACTAGTTCCCATGTTTCTGCTGATGAGGTTACCTCAGTTATCTGTGCATTTGGATTACACTGTATTTTAGGTATAGAGCATCAAACCCATGACCTTGCTGTTGCTAGCGTCGTGCTCTACTATTTCAGCTACAGTTTCTAAGCAAACAATTGCAGTCTTGGTGAAAACGGATTTCTTTAATATATATATATTAAAATGGCTTGTCGAACAAACTTTTGAAGGGTACTGTGTTTTACAGAGAAAAAAACATGTAAAGTATATCTTGGCACAATAAAAGTAGTCCATATAAATATTCTTTTAAAAAATCACCAGGATGTTCTATTAAAAAATCATTTGTGTTCCACATAATAAAAGGCAAATGGAACTGAAATGACATGAGAGTGAATAAATGATGACATTTTTGGCTGAAATATCCTTTTAATCCATCATATGATACAGCGGATATGTGTGACGGTCAGTTTAGCCAAGAAGCGCTCTTTCTTTCTTTCTTTCTTTCTTTCTTTCTTTCTTTCTTTCTCTCTAGTAGAATAGTGATGTTCTTATCCTTTATGGCCAGTGAAGGAGGCCAGATCCCTCGAGGATGGACAGAGAAAGACAGAATAAGAGATAATGTGCTTCTGAAGGTTGTGTGAGTGTCTGCGGCGCTGGTGTCTTTAATTGGATGGTCCACTGTGAACTCCAGTACAGAAAGAGGTCAAACAAACCAAACCATCACAGCGAGACCCTTAGGAGATGGCTGATGGCATGCCGGCTGTGTGTGTGAGTGTGTCTCGGAGAGAGAACATCACAAAAAGAGACTGTGTGTGACTTTATGACAGACATAAATAACAAGCACTGTGACGTGGTTATTAAAAGAGACAGATCACCTGAAAGTAAGAATTCCATCATCATCTTTTTTCCAAATGTTATATGTAAAAAAGCAGCATGAACATTCAGATAAATATCTTTTTTTGTGTTTTCTGAAAAAAACGAAACTCAAAAGTCATTGATTTTTATGTGACTGTCTCTTTAAGACAGACGTTTTTGGTAGTCTCAGATTGAAAATCTTGCATCCTGCTCTGCACACACACTTACAGTCTCCTTGAAGTGACATTAGATGTGTGTGTGTGTGTGTGTGTGTGTGTGTGTGTGTGAGAGAGAGAGAGAGAAGCAGAAATCATGTTGTTGTGTGTTTCTGTAGGGCAAACCCTGAGCTGGTCTCTTGTGATTGTATACTGTGTGTGTGTGTGTGTGTGTGTGTGTGTGTGTGTGTGTGTGTGTGTGTGTTTGTTGGCATTTCTGTCTGGTTTTGCTGCTTGGATCAGATGCCTGAAGTCTCGCCCAAAGCAGAGAATGAGAGACGGAGCATGTTCACAAGAACAAACACAGATACAGAGTTTGAAGATGATCTGTGTGTATGTGTGGTGTTTGATATCTCTAGGCGTGTGTGTGTGTATGCACACTAGAGGTGTAACGGTACACAAACATGATGGTTCGGTTACGACGTCACGGTTCTATATGGGTTCGGCACAGCAGGGGGGAAAAACAAAACTTTTTTTTTTTTTTTACCGTTCACTGAACAAATTGCTCTTTCTTTAAATAAATTCAAATATAATTAATTTTCTTAAGGAAAAAAAATCTACCTCAGCTTATGCTCTAAACTATAGGGAGCCCTTTTGCATTACTATAAGGTTACAATTAACAACAGAGCCTAAACTTAAATTTAATTACTATTTACTTTTAAATATAATAATCAAGACTCAAAAAAAAAAAAAAAAAAAAGTTGTATGCAAACATGTAAAGTTTTTTTTTTTTTTTTTTTAAACTGGACATAATATTTTTAAAGAAACTTTTATCAATGCAAGGATGCATTAAATTTGATGAGAAGTGACAGTAAAGACTTTTATAGTGTTACAAGAGATTTCTATTTCAAATAAATGCTGTTCTTTTGAACTTTCTGTTCATCAAAGAATTCTGAAAAATGTACCACAATTTCAACAAAAATATGAAATGACAAAACAGTTTTCAGCATTGATGATAATAAGAAATGTTTCTTCAACAGCAAATCAGCATATTAGAATGATTTCTGAAGGATCATGTGAAACTGGAGTAATGGTGCTGAAAATCCAGCTTTGATCACATGAATAAATTACATTTTACAATATATTCACATAGAAAATGGTTATTTTAAATTGCAATAATATTTTATACTATTATTGATTTTACTGTATTTTTCATCAACTTAATGCAGAGATTTCCGAATTAAATATTAGTACCCTAAGCTAACATTAACTTCTATAAATTATTATTATTGTATATTTTTAATTCATATTTCAAATGATAATATTTCATAATTGAACAAATCTGATGATTCTCTGATGTTGGTTACATGGCATGCAGATAAACAGATAATTTGCTTCATATATTAGTAAAAAATATTTAGTAAGTGCTATAGGTAACACTTTATTATAGGGACCAATTCTCACTATTAACTAGTTGCTTGTTAGCATGCATATTATTAACATATTGGCTGTTTATTAATACTTATAATGCACATACTCTGCATGACCATATTCTACATCCCTAATCCTACCAAATATCTGAAGTTAACAACTACCTTACTAACTATTAATAAGCAGCAAATTAGGAGTTTAGTGAGGCAAAGGTCATAGTTAATGATTTGTTAATAATGAGAATTTGACCATTAAAAAAAAAAAGTGACTGCTTTATTTTGATTTAGATTTTTTTTAATGAATTATTTATTCTCTCTTTACCTCACTCAGTCACTAGAGGGCAGTGTTTTTATCAAGCATCACACTAGATTGTTCATTTCTCACACACACAGTGACATTGATGAAGTGTAAGTTGTAACAGCTGTTGTTTAAGAGCTGTCAGTGTGTGTAATTACATGTTTGAAATACACACTGATCTGTTAACACACACACACACTTGCGTATCTCAAGTATCTGCTGCATTCACACTGACCAAACTAAATCCTGTTAGATAGATCTGTGTTATTGATGATGTCCTTGAGTGTGTGTGTGTTTAATTGTTTATTGAAATATGTGTTTGTGTTTGCACAGATATGGATCGATGTATTTTGTTCCTCCTGTGTGTGTGTGTGTGACCTTCATATTTGTGCGCACACTCACCTCAGCATCTTATTAACTTCTCAACATCCAGCGAGTGTGTGTGTGTGTCCTGCAGGCTCCCTGGAGCTCTGAGCTGTGAAGGAGGGACAGATTGACTGAGTCATAGACCAGTTTCACTTATTACACTCGTGTGTGTGTGTGCGCGCGTGTGTAATTAGGTTGCTGTAATTGCTGTAGTAAATCTTGACGTGGGTCTGTGTGTGACCGGATGGAGCGTTGATTTAAAATCATTACCCTGTGTGTGTGTGTGTGTGTGTGTGTGTGTGTGTGTGTAGTGCGTTCCTAATCTATCCTCACATTCCTGGGAGTTAAAATATGATTGTGTTCAACCACAGTGTGTGTTTGTGTGTGTTTGTGTCTGATCAGTAATTCAGGTCGTACTGTGTTTGTGCATCACTGCTGCAGACCTTCATGGCCAGAGGAGCTGAGGACACACACACACATTCTCTCCTGAGGTCACTTAGTGCCAATGTCACAGTCAAGAAAACGCATTAAAATTTATATGCCAAAAACAACTTTATCACACTTTCTCTCCATCCTTTGACAGACTGTTGAATGTAATTACACACTTTAATTGAAATAAACGAGTCTGTGTGTGAGGAAAATCTGAAATCTCATGCTAGAAGACTTTTTTCCATTGGTAAACTCTTGTCAGTTTTTAATTTTCTGTAATAAATCAGTCTAAATGTTTAGAAGTGAAATGCTGCAGTTCACAGTTGCTCCAGTAGATGGCAGTATGACACCACAAATAGATTTATACAGTCAGATATACAAAATAAAATAAACACCTAATATATGATTTTCCTTTATACACTGATATAATTTTAATGTGAAATATTGATGTTGTTGATTTGGAAAAATAAATGAAATAAAATGAACATTAAATATAAAACCTACTTATTTTAAACTATCCTTAGAACAAATTATATTCTATTTATATTCTTTATATAATATTCTTTTATTCAAATTATATTCTTCTTACCTGTAACTGTACAAGATGAACAATATAACTGACAATTGACTGTGAGTTAGTGTTGTATTTAATTAAATATATAAACATAATTATTTTGATACAATTATACCATATATAATATTCTTAATTTTTTTTTTTTTTAAATATTGTTAAAGCAAATTATTTTCACTGTTTTTGTGCGTAACTGTACAAGGCGAGCATAGTTAACTGACAGTTGAGTGTGGTTTTGGCATGTTGTTTAATATAATATAAATACTTATTTAAACATGTTTATATCTCAGGATATTAATCCTTTAATACTTATTTTACCCTTGTTATATTTGTAAACCTTTTTTTTTTTTCTATATCTATTTATTAACATCTAACATGCCATCTAGCATTTTACATGGTCTTTAAAAAAAATACCATAATATCTTAAATACCAGGGTACATAAAACATGGTTTAGAGTACAAAAAAACATGGTACCGTTTAAATGAAGCTATTAGATATTTTTGTAAATGTTGTCTACTTTCTTTTTGTTTTTGTCTTTTATAAGACAATAACATTCACAAATTCTTTAACTGTTTTTTCATTCATTGTAATTTACATTTAATTTTAAATATACAAAAAAGTATCAGATTCACTATTATATTATACTGTATTCAGAATGTATTGGACACATTCAAGCCACTGGATTTTTATTATTATTATTATTATTATTATTATTATTTGTGACTTTTGCACTTTTTGGTTATTTTATGCAATATCTACTAAATATCTCATCTTATTATTTTTTACACTGCAGTTGCACTGTTCATGCACCAGGGGTGCGCAAGTGAGCACACTCGAAACCCCGCCCCCAGTCCGTCCCCCTGTGTCTGACCCTCCCATTTCCTGTGGGTCCACCCCGCCCCCCTCACACCACACCCTGCCATCTGGCACTGAGTCACCCCTCCGCTCCCCCTCATTCTCTCCGCTCTCATTCCTTCCTTTCCACACAAAAACAGGATGAAGGGCCCCTTTCAGCTCGAGGTTACCCTCGGCAACCAGAGCCCTGGAAACTCCCCGAAACACACACACACAATCATGGACATTTTAAAGTTTAAAGGGACGGCGTCTCTCATCAGCTGCTGCTGTGGTGTACATTTAAACCCCCAAACAACGACCACCTGCTCTCTTTCTGTCTCTCTCCAGCATCTGTCTCTCTTTCTTCTCATTCTTTCTTTGTGTCGAACTCCCTGCATTCCTGCAGGCAGCGAGTTTGTTTTCTATTAGATTACTGAAGTATGGAGTGTGTGTGTGTACTTGCTCTCAAGAGGAGAAACATTCTATCCTTAAAGACTTTGTGTGTAAATGCGCTTGCGTGTGTTTAAAAATATGTAATGAAACACTTAGCTGTTTCAAATTAGATTCTCTGAATGTTGAAATAGAGCAAAGTTTGCGTTTTAAAAGTAACAGATTCTTCACTAGTTGCTACAGGACAGTAAATCCATTCCACAAAGAAGAGCTTTTTTGTTTTGTTTTGTTTTTCATCTGAAAAGCTTCAGTAAAATCTAGGAAATTACACAAAGTCAGAAACATTTAAGTAACATCAACACTGCAACACTGTCTGTTCCCTAGACTATATGTATTTCAAGTTCTAGTGGAATAATTAGCATAAACTTTACTACAAATTTCAAAAGCAAACTCTCTGAGGTAAAGTTTGGTGTTTTGAAATGTGTAAGTTTGTGCTGCAGTGTGTTAGTTTGTCCACTAGAGGCGCTCCAACATAAACTTCCACAGAACAAAGGAGCCTGCCATCAATACACTTTCAACTAAAAATACTCTCTAATGAAAGAGAGCCAGATGAAAGAACAAAGTTTCTCTCTGTGTGAGTGGATTGCATTGAGCTTGTGTGTGGTTTGCTGATGAGCTGGAGTTCACTCGCATTCACTTTAACATGCTGGACGTGTCTGTCTGTCTCTCTCACTGTGACCTTCCACTCGCATAAACTCTTGCCTTGTATGGGAAAAGAAGAGCGGCTGTGTGTGTGTGTGTGTGTGTGTGTGTGTGTGTGTGTTTTTAAAGTGAGATCAGGAGTTCCAGAAAAAGCAGACATGATGTCTGTGGTTAGCGCTGAACTAATATACGCAGAAACACGATGATTTTCATGCAAGACAGACAAAGAGACAGAGACAGGACACAGAAGTGGAAAAACAGCTGGACACTTACAGAAATAAACACAAACGTGTGTGTGTGTGTGTGTGTGTGTTAATGGTTTAAAGTATTTATAGTTTGCCCTAAGAAGTAAGCTGAATGTAACTAATCCTCCCTTTAAAAACATTTGAGATATTTTGTCATTTGGTCAGTATACACACATGTATAATATACAATATAATACAGTGTTAAGATATGTTACCATATGTATAATATATAAAATTGTATATTTTACATGTGTGTTTAAATGCTAAAAGTTCTCTTGTATGTTTTAGTTTTGTCTGTAGTCATAATTGTCTTTATGGAGAAAACAAGCAATAATGATAAATGATATGTCCTGAATTGAAGGTGTGTGTTGGAGCTCTTTTGTATGAAGCAGCTGTGTACTGAGACTGGATTCCATGAGAGGAAGATAAAAGTCTGAATGGATGAATAGACCTCAGGCAATACAAAAATACAAAAGACAGCAGGAGTTTTACAACACAATCCAGAAACAATAACATTAAAGAGCCTGTGTTTGATAGTTAGTGATTGTGCAATCTAGCACACATGCACTCTTAAATGTAATGTTAATGTAACACAGATGTGCTGTGGTTGTGCTGCAGTTCCCATTGTGACCTGCAGAGGCACCATTGGCTCATAAATGAGTTTTGGTATCTCATCTGTGTGTGTGTGTGTGTGTGTGTGTAAGAGAAAGACCAGCAGCCATTTTGAACACAGATCCCATTTTATGAATCACAGGCAGTGAGTTGCAGAGGAGATATAGTGTGTGTGTGTGTGTGTGTGTGTGTGTGTGTGTGTGTGTGTGTGTTCTCTGGCTGAGCACAGAATCAATCACACACTGACCCACTGACTGAGATTTCAGGCCATAATGTACCATACATTAGTAAAACTATCTCTCCATCTAGTATTCCCTTTTTCTATTTTTCCTCAAAACTCAAGAGTCACAAATTCAAAATGTTTATAATTTAAGTTTGTTCTCATTTCATATATAATGGTAATTGAGAGTGCTTTATATAAATGGGATTTATAATAAAGTTTTTATAATGCTTAAAATCTGAAAATAACAATTGAAAGTTTTTTTGTTTTTTGGGTTTTTTTTTTTTAATTAAAGACGTATTATGAATATTTGTGTGTCTTACATAAGTGAACATGAGCAGCCTTAAGAACTAATGTGTAAAATTGAGAGTGAAAGTGTGTGTGTGTGTGTGAGAGAGATGTAATCCAGAGCTACTCACTCTCTTGAGCGGTTACATATGCTGCTGTAACTCAATACACACACACAGATGCCAGACACGAATGTACTGCTCGGAAATGAGGTAAAGAGAGAGAAAAAAAATCAGTTTGAAAGGAGCCTGAAAATGGAGGAGAGAAACTATTCAGAGAGACAGAAGAGAGAATAATGGACAGACATGGACATGAGCATGAGAGGATGGAAGAGAATCACAGGCCAGACTGCAGATAGAGATGAGGATGTTTATGTGATTTTGATTGTGTGTTTCAGTGATTATTACACACACACACACACACACACACACACACACACACAAGCAAGCTGCTGGTCATCTGATGTTGTGTGTGTCCGTGGGGTTTCTCTGGAGACTTGTCAGTAGTGTGAACTTCAGTCTTCACGTTTCATTAAAGCTGTTGGGCGTTTGACTCTCGACCCTGAGTTCTGACCTCTGACCTCCTCCTGCTCTTCACAGTCTGTCTTTAGAACAGAAATGCCAGCACACTCATGTTTGTGTGTGTACAGAGATCCTTTTCTTTTCTATATTAGATACTTCCTATGCTATTTGACTAAATGCATGTCATTTAGTCTTTATGAAGACAGTGAAATACTGTGTGTGTGTGTGTATGGGAGAGAGATGTCCAGTCTCTGTTCTTTGTAATTTTGAGCCATAAATTAAATTTTGTACAGCTATCATGTCCAGAACAAATAACTTGTGCATGACATTTTTTTTTAAATTTTACCAAATTTTTGTTTATTTATTTATTTATTTATTGCATTTCACTTAAATAGTTTTTTTCTGTGGTGTTGATATTGTAACTATTAAAATTGTTTTCTGTCATAGAAATAGAACGGCAATGAAATTTGATTAATGAAGTATAATTATTAAATGAAAAATAAAGAAAATAAGAAAAATAAGAATTAAAAAAGTAAAAATGGAAATATATATAAAAATAGAAATATATTTTTATTATCTAACACTATTAAAAATCATGTTCTGTAATTAAAATAAATCTGGAATAAAATTAAATATAAGTAAAAACTCTAAAATTAGAAATGTCACCCTAGCAACTAACTCAAATAAGTTTACTTTTAGTACTAAAACTCAACCTAAATAGAAAAATTAAAAAGCTAAAATTTCTTTTTAAAAAAAGTGCCAAGTTATTAAAACTGTATAAATATATAAAATTAAAGCTAAATAGAAATAAAAATAAAGCTGAATTAAAATTATGAATAAGTAAAAAATCCAAAATTAGAAATGTCACCCTAGCAACTAACTCAAATAAGTTTTAGTACTAAAACTCAAGCTAAATAGAAATATTAAAAAGCTACAATTTCTAAAAGTAAAAAAAAGTACTAAAACTATATAAATATATCAAATTAAAGTTAAACAGAAAAATAAAAAAAAAACTAATCAAATTGGCAAAAGCACATAAAATTGTTAAAATTAAAAAAAAAAAACTTAAATGAAATGTGAAATGAAATGAGAAATATTAAATGTCATAATAATAGGATATAAATTATACTAAAATAACACTGCTGTGGTGGGACACATGAATTTTTAAAAGTACAAATAATCAATCTAATCTCTAAAATAACATGTTCAATAAACTGCATGTATGACAATTATTATGAAACAATTTGAAACTGGTGTTTAAAGTACTTCTAGATCAAGTATAGCAAATAAAACCACTGGATACCGATGTCACTATGCTTGATGTGTCTTATCAACTCATTTAGTCTTTATGAAGACAGTGAAATACTGTGTGTGTGTGTGTGTGTGTGTGTGTGTGTGTGTATGGGAGAGAGATCTGTCCAGCCTTCAAGAAACATCATTTTCAGGTCATTTTTGAACCCAAGGCTGATATCTGAAATAGTCAAGAGAATTTACCCTCTCTCTCTTTCTTTATCTTTTTCTAGGTAAGAAGGATCAAGAGGCATCTGAGGATAAGAAAAACGCTCAGAAGAAGAAGGTGAAGGAGCTGAAGGTGCTCGACTCCAAAACATCCCAGAATCTCTGTGAGTAACAGCTGAGCATGAATCTTCATTCAGATATGAAATATCTCACTAGTTTAACACCGTAATTTATAGTATTGTTTACTCAGAACTCTCTCTCTCTCTCTCTCTCTCTCTCTCTGTGTATGTGTGTGTTGCAGCTATATTCTTGGGTTCAAACAGGATGCCTTATGAAGAGATGAAGAATGTCATCCTGGAGGTCAACGAGAAAGTTCTCACTGAAAACATGGTGCAGGTATGAAAGAGTCATATTTAGTGGAAAGCAATCCGCCCTAACTTGTTATAATGCATGTTTCATTTTGCATGCAAGAAAACAACTTATGTTGATTTAGTGCTGTCAAACAATTAATCGCATCCAAAATGTTTGTTCACATAATATATGTGTGTGCACTGTGTATATTTATGTATGTATGTGACCCTGGACCTCAAAACCAGTCTTAAGTCGCTGAGGTATATTTGTAGCAATAGCCAAAAATACGTTGTATGGGTCAAAATTATTGATTGTTCTTTTATGCCAAAAATCATTAGGACATTAAGTAAAGATCATGTTCCATGAAGATATTTTGTAAATTTCCTATTGTAAATATATCATAACTTAATTTTTGATTAAGTAACATGCATTGCTAAGAACTTCATTTGGACAACTTTAAAAGCGATTTTCTCAATATTTAGATTTTTTTGCACCCTCAGATTTTCAAATACTTGTATCTCGGCCAGATATTGTCCTGTCTTAACAACCCATACATCAATGGAAATCTTATTTATTCAGCTTTCAGATGAAGTATAAATGATTCAATTTCAAAACATTGACCCTTATGACTGGTTTTGTGGTCCAGGGTCACATGTATAAATACACACACATGCATGAAATATATTTAAGAAAAATATGCTATGTTTATATATTACAAATATTTATATATAATATAAATTATATGAATAGAAATAAATATATAAATGTAAATACATGTAAATATTATCAATATATACTGTATATGTTTGTATTTATATATATATATATATATATATATATTAGTGCTGTCAATCGATTAAAAAAATTAACTAATTAATCGCACATTTTTCTAAAATTAATCGCGATTAATTCCACCTAACATTAAAGTTTTTAAATATACTTTTATACTGCAATAATTTTGCATTCAGTCTTCAAATATACAATGTACAAACAACATAAAGACAGTATATTTTTAATATTTCTTTAATGGCATCTTTTTTATGATTGAAGGCCAGCATCACTGATATCAATACTACTGATGTCTCTATAAAAGAGTTTTTTCCCCTGAATATTTAACCATTGACTGTAGCCAGTCAGCATTACAGTATAATTTAGATCTATAAATTTTAACATTTATTAGACTTAACTTCTAATTTAAGTGAACTTAAAACAATCATCACATGAACCTATTATAATAAATTACATATTTAGCTACTTGTGCCCTTCAGCAGAAATATACAGAAAATGAATACTTACCAAACACTAAATTCTAAATTAAATATAGATGAACCCCTTAAAGCTATAAAAGTTATTGATTTCCTCTTTTTTTCTTTGGTTCTTGGATTAATAGACATCACAGCAGCTGGTTATTAGCTTATTTGCCTGCTATAGCTTTAAAAGCTGCTGCTGCTGAACGTGACGCGGATCTGATATCTGACATGCGTCTTATTTTCTCACAAATCTCTTTACCTTTTCTGACCCACTTCAGGTCTTAAAGTCTCTACTAATGAGCGGACGAGTTGAATCGGGTGTTTTAGATGAGAGAGACAGTGCTGGGGTGCCTCAGGACAGTTTTTAAAACCATTTCAGAGACATGTTCTTAAATGTGACGCATACATAACACATTGCATGCATGCACGCAGTTTTAAGACAGCTTTAATCGCCTTTTTGGTAACTTCATGCCTTAACTGACGGCATAACTAGGACATTGCATGCACGTAGTTTCTTTCGCTGTTTGATATGTAATGATACAGGCTACAGCGCGCACCGGCACCTTTGTATTTGAAGCGCGCGCGCGCTACGAGCACAGTATCTTTTCCACGCTCGTTTGACTCGCGCCTGGCGCGGAGGTGAAGTTAGACCGCGTCTGCAACGTCTCCCGTTTGATGTGGTCATAAAGACGTTCTGCATCTAAATAAACGCAATCCTTTTCAAGAAAAAAAGAGACACAGGCAGCAGTTGCGAATGGGGTGGCCAACACTAGCCCCGCCCCTGCGTTAATTGCGTTAAATATTTTTAACGCGTTAATCAGAAAAAATTAATCGCATGCGTTAACGCGCTAATTTTGACACCACTAATAATATATATATACATATATATATATATATATATTCATAATAAATATACACAGTACACACACATATATTATGTGAACAAAAACTTTTATTTTGGATGCGATTAATCGCGATTAATCGTTTGACAGCACTAGTTGAAATCAAAAGAAAATTTAAATTTGATATTATTTAAACTATATCTTGAAGATTACTGTGCTGAGATCCTTAATCTTAAAATGAAGGACATTTCTCTTCAAGTTCAAATAAAAGCAAAATTCCCCTTATTTACTTTTGTTTTCTGGTCTTATTGTGAATGAATCTTTAGTGCATGCTATTCCAAAACTAAAAATGTTTCATTCATAATATTTTATCAAAACATAACTTGACTTTTTCAACCAGCTTCACATAGTCACTTCCCCATCATCCAATCAATTCCCCATTATATAAATCAAGCCTCACCCTAAAAAACCTCAGAAATGCAAATGTTTCTTATGCAGTTGCCAAACTGTGTTTGAAAAGTTTTGGTGGGCAAACCAAAACGTTTGGTGGACAAAAACAGTGAAACTGGGATCATCTTTTCCTGAGTAATTACCTTGTGCTAAACAGCTGCTGTGTGTTTTTCAGAGTTTGCTGAAGCTTCTGCCAGAGCAGGAACAAATGAACACATTATCAGAGATGAAAGACGAGTACGAGGAGCTGGCCGAGTCTGAACAGTTTGGAGTTGTGGTGAGAAACACACACTTATAAGCACTCCTGTAAAAATGTATATGTGTATACATATATAACTTCAGACATTTAACCATTGAGAAAAAAAATTGACTTTAGGATAATGGAACCAGAAGTTCTAAAATGCTGCTTTTTTTTTAGGTTTTGGCTTACAAACATGCATAAGCACTCCATTGACTTCTCAGAGACATTCACTCAGATACATATGTATATCTCTCTCTAGATCAGTTCAGTGAAGCGTCTGAAGCCCCGTCTGACCTCCATCCTCTTCAGACTTCAGTTTGAGGAGCAGGTGAATAACGTCAAGCCGGACGTGGTGGCGGTGACGGCCGCCTGCGAGGAGCTTCGGAAGAGCGAGAGCTTCGCCAAACTGCTGGAGATGACGCTGCTGCTGGGAAACTTCATGAACGCAGGATCACGCAACGCCAAAGCTTTCGGCTTCAGCATCAGTTACCTGTGCAAGGTGATTTCCAACATCTGCATTAATGAGTTTGACGAAGGCTGTCAACTCTACATTTTGTGGCATCTGATGTGTTTCTAAAGAGCAACTTTTTTCTACTTCATTTTCTGAGTTAATAGCTTATCTAACACATTCTCTTTCTAAAGAACATGTGATTTGTGCCTCTTCTAGCTTTTAAAATGTAGTGAGACAACTGTTTTGTACCCTGTTTGTGGAAAGTGCCTGATGTGCTGGTCACCACAAAGTTAGCAGTAAACAAATGTGTGTGTGTGTTTAGTTGAGAGACACTAAATCAGCCGATCAGAAACAGACTCTACTGCACTTCCTGGCGGAAATATGTCAGGAGCAGTATCCTGAGGTCATGACCTTCCCAGAGGAGCTCATCCACGTGGAGAAAGCCAGCAGAGGTCTGTGTCAGTCTCATCCATGGTTCTTTTATTATTTTATATCAACTAGCATTCAAAAGTTTTGGTCAGTAAGATTTTTTTTTATTCAACAAAGATGCATTAAATTGATCAAAAGTGACATTCATGATGTTATAAAAGATTTCTATTTCTAATAAATGCTGTTCTTTTAAACTGTCTATTCTATAGAATCCTGAAAAATAAAATATCACAGTATCCACAAAAATATGAAGCAGCAGAGTTGTTTTTAACATTGATAATAATCAGAAAGGTTTTTTTGAGCAGCAAATCAGCATATTAGAAGGATTTCTGAAGGATCATGTGACACTGAAGACTGGAGTAATGATGCTGAAAATTCAACTTTGATCACAGGAATAAATTACATTTTTAAAGTATATCACAATAGAAAACATGTATTTTCAAATGTAATATTTCACTATATTACTATTTTTTACTGTGTTTGATCAAATAAATACACTCTTGCTAAGGAGAAGAAACTTCTTTCAGAATCAATAAAAATTGTTTGAATGGTAGTGTGCTACTAATCTGATTTCAGAACAGTTATGCATTTATATTCAGAATTTTCTCTCTCTCTCTCTCTCTCTCTCTCTCTCTCTCTCTCTCTCTCTCTCTCTCAGTGTCGGCAGAGACGCTTCAGAAGAATCTAGATCAGATGGGAAAGCAGATTAAAAGCCTGGAGAAAGACATTGAGACGTTCCCCCCTCCGCAGAGCGACAGGGACAAATTTGTAGAGAAAATGACAATATCCTTTACTTCCTCCTGGGCCTGTTGCATGACAGGAAGTTGTCACTTTGGTTTCCACAGTCATTTCCTCAAACAATAATGCTATAAAAATACAGTGTCAATGATCCATTGTGACATCACATCCTGTTTGGGTTCCAGAACAAATACTTTTGAATTTATGAATGTGATCATCCATTCAATGAAGCTCGTGAGGATGTTTGTTCTAGTACTTGCTCTTTGATGAGGGAAAAACAACTCACTTAATGTGTTTAGTAATGTTTTACGGTATAAATATAAATGCTGAGTCCTAAGTTACAGTGAATCATAATAGCACATGATTTTCCTTGACAAACTTGTGTACAGTTTTGTAGCGACGGCTGGTGAGCAGTTTGAGAAGCTCAAGCTGATGCATGATAACATGGAGAAGCAATACGAGGATTTGGCCAAGTACTTTGTGTTTGACCCCAAGAAAATGAGTCCAGAAGAGTTCTTCGGTGACCTCAACAACTTCAGGAACATGTTCCAGGTCAGTAAACGACCGGCGGTTGACTGAAAATATGACCGATATTTAACTTGGTTTCTTGGTTTCTTTATTTTATTTCTTGGACTTATTGTGAACAAATCATCAGTGCATGTTATGTGACCCCATACAATGTATTGTTTTTATTGCTACAGATATACCCGTGCTACTTATGACTGGTTTTGTGGTCCAGGGTCACATATAGTCTTCATAATTTTTTATCAGAATGTAATAATTTTGCTTCTTTTGTGCATGACATCAGCTGTCTCCCTTATTTTTTTAAGCACCTGCATATAGTCACTTTTCGTCATCCAATCAATTCTTCATAATATAAATCAAGTCCTACCATAAAGGGTTTTTTTCCTTTTAATATTCTATTTCGGCTTAGAAATACAACATACTCTAGTACAGAAGTAAAATGGGCTTCAAAGGACTCTATACAGTCATGGCCAAAAATATCGGCACCCTTGGTAAATATGATCAAAGAAGGCTGTGAAAATTAATCTGCATTGTTAGTCCTTTTGATCTT
The DNA here is from genome assembly GCA_021397915.2 of Tor tambroides. Lineage (NCBI taxonomy): Eukaryota > Metazoa > Chordata > Actinopteri > Cypriniformes > Cyprinidae > Tor > Tor tambroides. Next base: position 9,302 of record JAFVLL020037774.1, on the reverse strand, counting down.
TTATTTAAAAAATTTCATTGGATAATAAGAATTTAAAATGTGTGGAATTATTATGAAATAAATGTTTTTCTCAAATACACGTTGGACACAATTATTGGCACCCCTAGAAATTCTTATGAGTAAAATATCTCTGAAGTATATTCCCATTCATATTCACAATTTTGAGCACTCCAGGGTAATTATGAACATGAAATTATCCAGCCATGGCTTCCTGTTTCACAGAAATATAAATAGGAGGGAAAACAAAGCCCAAATTCCTTTAATCATCCATCACAATGAGAAAAACCAAAGATAGATTTTTGATGTGCAGCAAAAGATAATTGAGCTTCCCAAATTAGTGAAGTGGCTTTAAGAAAAGAGCTAGAGCAGTGAAAATTCCCATTTCCACCATCAGGGCAATAATTAAGAATTTCCAATCAACATGAAATGTTACGAAACTGCCTGGAAGAGGACGTGTGTCTATATCGTCCTAATGCACGGTGAGAAGGAGAGTTTGAGTGGCCAAAGACTCTCCAAGGACCACAGCTGGAGAATTGCAGAAAATAGTTGAGTCTCGGGGTCAGAAAACCTTAAAAAATAATTGTCAAACAGCCCCTACATCACCACATGTTGTTTGGGAGGGTTTCAAAATTCTCCTAGCTCGTCCAAAAACAAACTCCAGCATATTCAGTTATCAGACACGACTGGAACTTCAAATGGGACTGGCTTCTGTGGTCAGATGAAACTAAAAAATGAGCTTTTTAGCAGCAAACACTCAAGATGGGTTTGGTGAACACAGGGATAAAAAAGTACCCCATGTGTACAATGAAATATACTGCTGTATTTTTGATGTTGGGGGCCTATATTTCTGGTCCCGGAGGTCCTGGACATCTTGTTTAGACACATGGCATCATGGATTCTATCAAATACCAACAGATAAAAAAATCAATAAGTGACTGACTCTGTTAGAAATCTTACAATGGGCCGTGTTTGGATCTTCAAACCAAACAATAATCCAAACACAAACCTCAAAAACAACACAAAAATGGGTCACTGAGCACAAAACCAAGCTTCTGCTATGGCCATTCCAGTCCTCTGACCTGAACCCTGTAGAAAATGAGTGGGGTGAACTGAAGAGAAGAAGCACCAACATGGAGCTGGGAATCTAAAGGGTCTGGAGTGATTCTGGATGAAGGAATGGTCTCTAATCTCTTGTCAGGTGTTCTCTAACCTCATCAGGCATTATAGCAGAAAATTTAGAGCTGTTAAACTGGCAAATGAAGGTTTCAAAAAGTATTGAATAAAAGGGTGCCGTTAATTGTGGTCAATGTGTATTAGAGAAAAACATTTATTTCATAATGATACTTCCCCCCCGTTTTAAATTCTTATTATCCAATGAAAGGTTAGATTTTTGTGAATTTTTTTAAATAAACGATCAAAAGGATTAACAATGCAGATTAATTTTCAAAGCCTCCTTTGATCATATTCACCAAGGGTGCTGATATTTTTGGCCATGACTGTAAGTGGAAGAGTAATAAAGATTATCTGTTTCATTAAAGCATTCATTTCCTTAAAATATTATAGACCCTAAATACTTTTCAAAAGTATTATTTATTTTCAACAGTATTATATTTAGATTTCTCTGTAGAGATAGTATTTATGCACACACACCTGTGCTGCGTGTGTGTGTGGCAGATGTTTTGGTCATCAGTCTATTTTTTAGTATATTAAAACAGACTTTTGTCTAGACATATTCTCTGTGTCATAAAGGGACCAGAGACTCCATGTCAAAACACACACACTTATCTTATCCGTTCATCATAACACTTTATAAACTTCATTCTCCTTCAGCTGAACAAACACAAGAAGATATGAATCAGAAATCTTAAGGCCACAACTTAACTTGTGTGTGTTTGTTTTACAGCAAGCGGTGAAAGAGAACCAGAAACGGAAAGAAGCAGAGGAGAAGATTCGTCGAGCCAAACTGGCGCGAGAGAAAGCGGAAAAAGAGAAAGAGGAGAAACAGAAGAGAATGAACGCTGGACAGATTCCCAACATCAATGATGGTAAAGATTCACAAACACAATGTGTGTTAGACATATCCAGGTCGCATTTCTCCTCCAAACAACAAGACAACTTCATTTTCAAATATAATTTCTTTTCTTCTTTTCACCTTTCTTTTCTTGGTTTTGGGGTGAAATGTGACCTGGACATGCTCTTGTGAGATTTAGACCATTTTGAAAAAATCTCTCTAAAAAAAAAAAGCTCTCCTCTTTCCTGAGACATACTCTTCATGAACACAGTTTTCTCCTTTTTTTTCCCGTCACACACTGATTCACACTCAACATTTAATGTGGATCATGTGAAATCATTTGGCCACTGTAGTACATCTAGTAAATAAGCTGTCTCTCTCTCACACAATCTCTTTTTGTATGTGTGTGTATATGTCTCTCTCTTTGTCTATCTCACACTCTTTTTATATGCATGCGTGTGTGTGTGTGTGTGTGTGTGTCTCTCTCTCTCTTTCGCTCTGTCTCTCTCTCTCTCTGACCTACTTTTCTCGCCTGGCTGTAGTTTGAAACATTTGGGGCTCCAAATTTCCACTCTCATTATTTCTGCAGACCCGTGTGTGTGTGTGTGTGTGTGTGTGTGTGTTTGAGGGAGGATGATAGAAAAATATAGGTAGTGAAGTCTCATTTGTTGACATTAGTTAATTCGTTACCTAACATGAGCTAACATTAATTGACATATTTACAGCATTTATTAATCTATTAAGATTAGATATTAAAAATGCAGTTGTTCACTCTTCATGTTAGTTCATTAATCTTTAGATTTAAAAAATGTGTTGATAGCATTAAGATTAATAAATGCTGTAGAAATGTTGTTTATTGTTAGTTCATGTTAATCAAAGTGGTTATTGTACAGTATATAACTAATTATAGTTATTAGTTATTGTGGTTTTATTTTTTTTAATTGGTTTTTGTTTTTTAAACACCACTATTTAGCTATATTTTTTCCAGTTTTAAAAATTATACTACTTCAACATATTTCATTTAATTGCCAAGACAACATTTGCAATTTTCATTGAAGTTTAGTTTAGTCAAGTCTACTGCACAGTTGCTTTTGCAGCTTACAAATCAGTCATATCAGCTTAACCAATATAATGTTATACATGCAGCAGCCCAGACAATATCTGGACTGAAAACACTTAAAAATGTCTGGATGTCGTTTAATTAGACAATAAAAGCAAGTGTCATTTATTATCTAATTACAATCAGACTGTTCAAAGTTTGAATTAAGTGACCAAATACATTGGTAGTTTATGAGGTTTGATTTGCATACAGGTGACAGATTTGAATGTCAGTTGAGCAAAAACACATGTGACGCACAGAATATTCTTTCCAGAAGATCACAGAAGCCTGTGCGTCTTACATATGAGTGTTCACACACACACACACACACACACAGAGGGTTCATTGAAACTCTCAGGGCTGAATATTTGAAATGTTTGTCCTTGACATTCCCACGTTCTCAAACGCGCACACACACGCACACGCACATTATCTTTAGTTTACCAGGCAAACCCTGAGAATTAGATACATAAAAGTCTTTCCCACATTACAGTTACACACACTCATATCACTGAACCACAGCAGCTAAAGTGGATGGACAATAGGTGTCAGTGTTGTGTGTTAGATATTCTGTGTGTGGAAACAGATGTCGCAATGTGATTGGTCTGTGTTGTGATGATGCTCATGTGTCTGTAATCTTCAGATGAGAGACTGTGAGTGAGTTTAATGGCTGATTATAGACTAATGCAGCTGAAACAGGAAAGATATTCATCCAGAATGTGTCTGCATGTGATGGGAATTATTGTGCTTCACTAACAGTCTGGGTTGAACTGTATGTGCCTTACAAAAATTGACCATGAAACACAGTTTCCATCAAAGTACTACAGTTAATTGTCAAATGACATAGATTTGAACTGTTTCAATATCAATTTTTGTGTGTGTTTATAGACACTGTAACCGGTTACCATTTTTGATCAAACTTGTTTCTTTAAATGGTCCTGGAATGTAAAATGTTTTTAAAAGTAGACATATTTAAATTTTTGTGAACTAATGAAAGCTACAGTACATGCACAATAATCCTAATAACACTTTACAATAAGGTTTCATTTGTTAAAATAAGTTAACTACATTGGTTAAGATGAACTGAAAATGAAAAATATTTCTAAAGCATTTATAAACCTTATTTGTTCATTTCAACAGACTAATACATTATTTTTAAAAAATGTGTTTGTTAATATTATTTAATGGACGTGAACTAACAATGAATAATTGTTTTTATCAACCAAACCTAAAGATTAATAAAAACCGTAACAAATGTATTCCTTGGTATTATTTAATGGTAGTTAATGCAACTAATGGGACCTTATTGTAAAGTGTTACCATTATTATAATAAAAGTAATTCTAGTAAAAATACCATAATGAATAAATATTTTGGTATTTATTCATAAAGCCAAAAAATAATTGAATACATTGTATTTAAATAATAATAAATATCTAAATTTATGTAAATCATCATAATAAATTTAACTTAGTGTTTGTATAAAATTAGTTTAATTTATATCAATACATTTAAGTAGTTTAAACTTAAGGAATGTTGCTCAGCATAGTAACAGCAGTGAGAAAATGTCATAATTCATAAGATTATTAATACTGTATATATTTTTTACATATTAAATAAGCGGTAATCAAATATAATAGGTAACAAAGGTAATACAAGGGTATAAAATAGTATAGTAATAGTATAAAATAGTAATAAAAGGTAATAAAAAAATTAGTTTTAAGGAAATTAATTATAAATCATTTAATATGAAATATGGACAAGTTACATTTATATTTGTCACTTCGAACACTAAATTGAAGTGTCATGTCGACCAGCGTAGTGCAGTTAATGTTACAACTGTAGAACTACAGTAAATGAATATATCTCTTCAAACAAGAGAATGTAACCATGATATTTTGGTGGACACCAGAAAACAGGAGTGAAATGCCTATTATGTGTTATAAAAAAAAAATTTAAGTGATGTGATATGTAATAATCTATGTAAAATATAATAAGCAGCAGGAAGAAAATCTCCCCAGGTCAGTGTGCTGTTCCTGTACCGCACCTCATGGTGGTGTGTGTGCACTGCAGACAGCTCTGAGTGTGTGGTGTGTTTGTGTGTGTGTGTGTGTGTGTGAGATGTAGGTTGTCAGGTCAGATGCAAAACCATCTGGCTGCAGATTTTGCGGGGATTACAGTGAGTCTGGCTCTGTGTGTGTGTGTGTGTGTGTGTGTGTTTAGACTGCACAGTGTTTTTGTTAGTCGGGGTTTTTGGTCCATTATGTGTGTGCTAGCTTATGAAGGATTGTGTGTGTGTGTTTATCGGGGGAGGTGTGTGCCATGTTTGTGTGTGTGTGTTTATGGGGGAGGGGATGTTAGACCCATAAATCTTTAACCTCATGTTGTACAAAGAGGACCTGATTGAAACCATCTGTCTATACACACGTGAAAACGACCCTGGAACCCATTCACCATGTGAAAACACACTTTCAACAAACTATTTTGCTCAGACAAAATATTTTCAAATCATGCTGTCCTTCCCCTCATCTCTGTGTGTGTGTGTGTGTGTGTGTGTGTGTGGTACAGTATTGCTCTTGGTTCAGTTATGTAGGTTAATGCATCAGTGTGTTAAAGATAGGGGGCGCTGTCTGCTTTAACTTGTGTCTCAGAGGATGTTTACATTCCCATGATCCTTTGCTCCTCTCTCATCTGATGTCACTGTGGCTGAGACTGTTGCTCTGAGATTCTACATGTGTTTCAGCAGTAATACTTCATGTATAGTAATAAAACTTCAGTAATATTTCATGTGTGTGTTTCAAATAGCAAAGAGAGTATTATCTATGTATAATTTTAATTGTCTGTGTGTGTTTAATGTTGCATTTGTGTGTTTCAGATGATGAGACTGGTATCATGGATGGTTTGTTGGAGGCGCTGCAGTCTGGAGCTGCTTTCAAAAGGAAGAGAGGACCACGACAAGCAGGTAACACACATGTCAGATTAAAGCTGATTTATGTGCAGGGATTGCTAGTGTTGAGGGAAAACAAAATGCAGAAAATCACTATATTAAAAGTCACCATAGTGAACTGATACACAATAATAGATAAAAGAAGAGCGTAGAAACATGACACACACACATACACCAAGTTTGTGGTTTGATTTCCAGGGAAATCATGATTAAAAAAAATGTGTATTTTGTATGCGGATCAAAGATGTAAAGATGTCCGCATCAAAAGAAATTAACAAAAATGATTTTATGTCCATAGAAAGCATATTAATATAAGCAAAGTGTCTACTTTTAAGGTTTTAAATATGTTTTTGAGAATAAAATGTCAAAATTTGGTTGACATAATGTTACATTGTCATTCAGTGTAACACAATATTTATGTAAAAAATCAAACATGCTTATTTTGACTTGTACATTTTAAAATATATAAAAGAATAAGGGAGCATATTAAATTTTATTGTGTTTTAAATGAGTAAAAAAATCTTACTGACAAATAGGCAAAACCTAGGATAGTGGCAAATTTTACAAATGTAAAATTACAACTAATTAGTATCTGGGGTGAAAGTAATTAGTCTTTTAATGTGTCATAAATTGATTTTTGTAGTAAATATGCCTGACAAGACTGTTACACTGAATGACATTTTAGTGGGTGTCTTCTGTAAATCAGGGAAAAATGTATGATATTTATTTTGTGCTCAGAAAAACAAAAACAAAATTGTAATTGAATTAAACAGAAAATTTTTAATTTTGGGGGGGAAAAACAACAACAGTTAAAGCAGTATTATACTTATTGTTTTTATGCTTAAACCCTTTTTCGTCTTTGACCCATGCACTTTGAATAAAAGCATCTCCTAAATGTAAATTTACAGTATCAGAAAGTTTGAGGTCAGTAAGAATTTTTTTTAAAGAAGTTCATTTTTATTTTAAAGAGTGTTAAATTTGATCAAAAGTGTCAGTAAAGACAATTATGATGTTATAAAAGGTTTCTATTTCAAATAAATCCTGTTCTTTAGAACTTTCTATTCATCAAAGAATCCTGAAAGATAAAATGCATCACACTTTCAACAAAACTATTAAGCAGCACAACTGTGTTGAGCATTGATAATAATAAGAAATGTTTCCTGAGCAGCAAATCGTCATATTAGAATGATTTCTGAAGGATCATGTAACACTGAGGACTGGAGTAATGATGCTGAAAATTCAGCTTTGATCACAGGAGTAAATTACATTTTAACATATATTACAATAGAAACCTTTTCTTAAAAATTAATATTTCAGAATAATACTGTTTTAGTGTATTTTTGATCAAATAAATGCAGCCTTGGTGAGCAAAAGAGGCTTCTTCCAAAAAGGGGGAAAAAATTACCAACTGCAGACTTTTGAAATGCAAGAAAAATGCAAAATATGATTTTAGCATATTTCAATAAAGATGTTGTTCAGAACTGCACACGATAGTAAACCATGTGTGCTTTATTTTCCCTCTTTTAACTGTATTTTAGACTTACAAACAGTGTGGAGCAGCGCTGTGTGTGTGTAACTGGATCTGTCGTTGAATGGATCCAGATGTGCTGCTATGTGGCAATAATGACCATACACACTCTCGCTCTCTCTCTCTCTCTCTCTCCGCCTCCGCATTCCCGCGCTTTTTATCTTTTGTATTTAGTTCCATGACAAACTCTCCCTCGTTTTGCCCCCTCCATTCCTCTCTTCGATCAGGCCATTTTTACTTTACCATCTTATATTCCCTGTCATTTCTGTATCTCTCTGCAGTTTTTACTCTTTTTACTTTGCTGCTTCAAACTGTGTATTTTTCTTGGAATCGAGTCTAAATCTCAGTGTGTGTAGCATGAATCATCAGTGGTGTATTTTGTATTTTTAGCCTTTCTGTAGCAGCACACACAAGCTCTGTTCCAAAAGCTAGTGAGCTCCCTACCTAGACAGCATGTTAAGGCATCATTGGTGTTTTCTTTTTTGTGAAATGATGCTTCCCTTTAATATGCCTTCATTTAGTGCTATCTGTGAGTTACAGCCTTTGTAGACATTCCAGATCAGTTAGGATGCTGACTTTAGAGGAAGCTGACTATGTAGACAACACAGACGGAGATACACATGGCGCCTGTGACTCAACCCCTCAACATATGCCACAGACACACACACCCATTCTGACCACTTGTTCATTCTGCATATGGGTGCGTTCACTCTCTCACACACACAGTTTAGATGCCTTTAGACAGACCGAAAGCATGCAGCGTGGAGACAGAAGACGCCCTGTGACCTCTGACCCCTGACCTTCTGCATAATGATTCATCAGCCAATCAGAGAGATACTGAGCGACAGATGGCAGCTGCTGCTTTAATCACATTCTTACAAATATATGTACAAAAAAATGCTGTGCTGTCTCATATCTGGCAGAAACTACATGGAAAATTTTCAAAAATATAAATAATTGGGCTAAAATCTCTGAGCTTCACAAGGCTTTTATTAGACAGGTTCATGTTAACTTGTGGCTGCATTTAACTTCATGCCAAAATGATGATCATGAAAGTACATGATGATGAAAGTACATACTTAGTCCATAATTAGACTGTACACCAGTACTGAGGTGTACCTCATGAAATTGAAATCCTTGATGGCACATTCCCCTTTGTCATGTATTGTTTGCATTTAGCTAAATTAATTAACTTAAAATTTCTCATTTAACTTAAGCATTTATAACAATTTAACATTTATCTACATCTAAAAACTCCATAGTAGGACTGCATAAATAATCAACATAAAACCGAAAGCGTGATATGGCTTAGTGAGATTTTCAAATGGCAAATGCCATAATTTAATTAAATGTATGTGAATAAATTAAGACAGCCATGAATATTAATACTGTATTATTTATTTGGTGCAGTGCACTTATTGTGTGCATACATTGTACTTATATTTTTAAAAATGCCTGCATGTAATTACATCTATAATTAATTTCTGTAATTACATTTATAATTACACTGTTGACTGATCCCTATCACCTTAACCTACCCATACCACCAAACCGGTCCCTAACCTTACCCGTTTTGCAGTACAATATGAACACACTAAGTACATTTGTACATATTTTTTTATGTAATTACATAGTAGTTAAGGCCACTTAATATAAAGTGAGACCTTCATTTTTTTTTTTTTTTTTTTTTTTTTTTTTTTTTTTTTTTAAAAATTAAA
>JAFVLL020037773.1:0-11505 GCA_021397915.2 Tor tambroides | reverse complement strand
TGCTCTATAAATAAACTTGAAATTGAAATTGAAAATGATGACATATGTTGCGGTATGGTTTTCAATTTAAACAGCCTCAATAATTTTATTGGTAACACTTCAGTATAGCGACCAATTCTCACTATTATCTAGTTGTTTATTTTGCATGCCTATTACTAACATATTGGCTGTTTATTAGTACTTATAAAGCACATATTCTGCATGACCATATTCTGCATCCCTAGTCCTACCCAACACCTAAACTTAACAACTACCTTACCTACTATTAATAAGCAGAACATTAGGAGTTTATTGAGGCAAAAGTCATAGTTAATGGTCTGTTAATGGCGAGAATTGGGCCTTAAAATAAAGTGTGACCATTTTATTTACTATTTAGACCGTTTTCTAGGCCAAACAACTGCTTTTTATACGAAACACACCCAAAAGCAATCACCGTCTCCATCCACCATAACGCTCAGATCACAAACACATTCAAAAACTGCCACCTGAAGAAACGCTACATCAGCCTTGATTGTGAAATGTGATTGTCTCTCGTGTGTCTCATGACAAGTTAAATCATGATAAAGTTTGGATTTATCTTTTGAATCAGATGTGACTGGGTTAAGTTTCGCTCTGTTCATCTTCTCAGTTCTCTTCCCTTCATAAAAGATATTGCATGGCTTCAGAAGACTTGGAATGCAACAATTTGTAAAACTTTTATACTGTTTTATGGACAGTTTTTGCAATAAACACCTGTGACTGCACATTTATCTGCTTGTTACATGTTTTATATTTTTGAGAAGTGGTTAGGATTAGGAGTTAAGTGCTCAAAAATATCTATGAAAGAATAAATATATACACTTAATTTTAAGGTCCAATGTTCGCTATTAACAAACCTTTAACTACGACTTTTGCCTTATTAAACTCCTAATTTGCTGCTTATTAATAGTTAGTGAGGTAGTTGTTAAGTTTAGCTAGTATTAGGGATGTAGAATATGGTCATGTGCTTCATAAGTACTAATAAACAGCCAGTATGTTATTAATATGCATGCTAACTAGTTAATAGTGAGAATTGGTCTCTATACTAAAGTGTTACCAAAATAAATTCTACTTTTACAAATACATGCAAAGAATTAAATGCACCTGGATCTGATGCGTAAGGAAAACAACTGAAAGCATTGGGATTCCCTGCATGTTGAAACTGACACTAATGGGTACCCAGTAAGTTAAAAAGTGACACCAAGGGCCAAGGTAGTTGGGAGTTGGGAGAGTTTGATAAGCATTTTCTCCTCTCTTTTAAAAGTGCTGACCTCAGCCTCAGTGAGGGAGTCACAGGTGCAGCCACGGGGGTCTCGTGAGGAGCCGCTAACAGGGGTGCACGTCGATGGTGCCGAGCGCTCTGCGGGGTACACCGGCTGGTGGGGTGGGTTCTTCAGCAGATGGTTTAAACTGCCATGGGTGCCGTTATTGGGGGCAGGAGGAATACCCAGCAAATCTAAATAGACATAAACAGAAGAACACACTGTTCTTAGAAGATGCTTTTTACCTACTTAGAATACAATGCAAACATCATGTTATTGTCAAATACTGGTACAGGCAGCCAAGAATAGTCTTTATACAGTAGCCAATGCTAAGCTAGGCTTTAAAGGGACAGTCAACCCAAAATTGACAATTCTGTCAGCATTTACTCACCAAACAGTTACGGTTTCCATTGACAAAAAAATATTAAGTAAATGGGAACCAAAACTGTTTGGTTATCAACATTGTTCAAAATATTTTCTTTTGTGTTCAGCAGAAGAATAAAAGTCAGGAATGGTGAGTAAATGATGACAGACTTTTCATTTTTGGGTGGAGCGTCACACTGTAACATCAGGGTTGCCTGGCTGTAGTGAGATTTTGATGACATGGGACTGAAAGAGAGTCTTGTCTCATGCTGAATGTGTGAGAGTAGGAAATCCTGTTAAACATCCTGGTGACAGGTACTATTTGTAGCTCTAAATACCTAGTTGGGATGCTCACATATAACTAGAGTGAAGAGAGAAGAAGCGTGGGTGAGAAAACCAGACATTATGTAACAATGTTGGGAAGCTTTAAAACTGCAGCGTGTCAAGTTACAAGCTGGTCATACTGTAATTTAAAGTTCATCAAGTTCATCCAAGCAATCTACACTTAAAAATTAATTAGCTACACTTTTTTTCCCCCTGACCTTGTCAGTTTTAATCAGATTGTCATAACTCAATCATTTAAACTGACCCCATCCTACATGTTTTTTCTATGTCTCAATACAGAAGAATAGATCTGTTGCTACTTCTGTTACATTAACAGCTTATCACCAGATCAGTTTCCACTAAACACAACTGGAAAAAATATTTTTAACCCAACATTTTAAACATGGTTGGACAGCACCATTAACCTCAACATTATATATATATTGTAAAGTTATTGAAATAAATATTACATTATAACACAGTTCCAATTCCCTTTCTGCAAGTTATATCAAGTGAGTGAGTCACTGAATCTTTCACTCAACCAATTCATTCAAAATCAGTGATCCATTCACCACTGAAAGATTAATACTGTATTTTGCTTGAACTCATGCAAGTTAATTTTGCTTTTCCTTTGTTTATAAATTTATAGAGCTTTTAAAGAGATTTTTCCATTACCATGTTCTCTTAGGGGCTCCAGAGGAAACAGACAGTAACTAAAGTAACCAAAATGTCTTGTTTATTGAACTGCCATACAAAAGCAAGTTCACACTTGCAATCATGCTGTAGCTGGATTGCTACCAAAACAATGATGTAAAGTCTTGGGTGAATCAGTTTTGAATGGGTTCATTTAACAAAGTGACTCACTGAAATGAAAACGATTGCTTCTTTAACAAGAATGGATTATTATACGAATCTGTTTGATTATGGCCTCAGTTTTCTCTTTTTTGGCTCTAAAGCTAAGGATTTTTGGGGGGTTTTTCCACCCACTGAAAAAAATTTAGATAAGTTAGTGGCGTCACTAACTATGTAACTTCCCAACAGTGGTGTCAGGCAATAAGCTGCCAATGATGGCCACTCTGTTTTGAAGTGGGTCATTAAGTCCTTGGCAGTGATTGTGGATGACGGAGGTGGTGACGGAAAAAAAGTCTCTCATACTTCTGCACACTTTCCCACAAGACTTCTCTTGGATTTAAACCAATATGAGCTCAAGACCTCGCATTCCTATGTGAGGTCTGACCATTTGCCATTAGTACAGATTTAGAAACTTTTTATGAGTGATGAATAATGTGTGAACATAATCATCATAATTTAATTTCCTCATTATACACTTTGCTCCAAATTAAAGATGAAGAGAGGGAATTAGACACAGTACATGGCTGCAATCAGCAGCACATTTAAGACATGGATGAAATTCCCATTTATCTCAATAGCAGTTACTCAACCTTGTTAAAAGAAATATACTTTGTATTGAATGTGCTCTTGTAGTGTACTTCAAATCTTAAAATTACGTTTTTAAACAACTGTACTTGCACAAAATGCAATAAAAGGTCACTTAAGTGTACTTAATGAGAGTACACTTTCATGACTATGTTTCTTGATTATACAGTAATCGACATTACATTTAAAGTTAATTGTTATAATATATTATTATATTTTAAATGCACTATTTGCAACTTCATCACTTTCAGTGCTGTCAAAATTAGCGTGTTAATGCAGGCGGTTCATTTTTCCAGTTTAACGTTATTAAAAATATTTAACGCAGTTAGCGCAGGGGCGGAGCTAGGGTTGGCCACCCAACTCACAACTGCTGCTTCTGTCTCTTTTTTCTTGACAAGAATTGCATTTATTTAGACACAGAATGTCTTTACGTTCACATCAAACAGGAGACTTTTCAGACGCGCACTCCACTTCACTTCAGTGACTGCCATGAGTCAAACGAGCACGGAAACAGTACCAGCAAACAGGTGACAAGGCAGCTTGCGGTCAGATGAGATGCTGTCAGGCCATATGTCAGTAAAAACTAATCTTCCTGTCCTGTCAGCTGTTATACTGTGCTCGCAGCAAGCACGATTTAAATGCATGCACAAATACAGCGGTGCACGCTCTGTATCGTATCATTTAATATTAAAGTGGGAATGAAACTACTAGCGTGTCTGTCAGGTCTGCGTCAAGTTCAGCAGCGGCAGCTCTTAAAGTAATAGCAGCCAAGTAACCTAATAACCAGCTGCTGTGATGTCTGTTGTTACGTGATATGCGCATAGGAGTGTGTGCTTGTTTTCCCTTTTCTTCCCTCCCTCTTTTGGGATTGTGATTGCATGATGTGCTGTGCACGCTTTGTTTGCTGACATGAAACCTTTGTATCCTATTCTTTGATGTCATGTGTCTAACACTTAAAGTTTGTTGTGTATTTTGGGATACAGTTCGTTTTCTCCTTAATTAGGGAAAAGAGAACAGGTAAGCATATCGCACGATATCCACCTTGCATGTAGAAAGTGGTGTGCGCCATCCTTGTATTTTGTTTTTTATTGGTAAGAGTAGGAAATTTAGAGCATCAGTACGCCGAAGACATCGGTTTCTTTAAAAAAAAAATTTTCTTTTTTTTTTTTTTGTTAGCCAGGTTAGGGGACTTGGGGAGCTTTATGGGAATCATTTGGCTTTGTGTTCTTGGATTTGGGCGCCACTCAAGTTCCTTTTCCCTATATTAGTGGTACTTTGTTTTGATCATTTTTTTCCTCTTGTTAACTTTAGTTCTATTAAATTCTTTCTTTATTATTTTCCTTCCAGCAATTGTAAATAGTGCATCCTATACACATCTTCTTGTGGCTTCGGCTTTATGTAATAAATTACTCAAAACTGAGCTTTATCTGTGTCTATGGTCATTTCTCTGCCTGATTCCATCTACCCAGCAATAATTCATTTTTTTCTAAGTGTTACGATCCAACTCCTAGACTTTACAAGTTCGTAACACTGTTAATCAAAGAAGAAAATAAAAAAGAGGAAATCAGTAACTTTTGTAGCTTTACGGATTCATCTATATTTAATTTAGAATTTAGTGTATGATAACTTTATTCAATTTCTGTACATTTCTTACTTGCTGAAGGGCACAGGTACATATGACATTTATTATAAAATGGGTTTATGTGAAGATTGTTTTAAGTTCACTTAAATTAGAAGTTGTTATTTTTTAAAGTCTAATAAACGTTAAAATTGATAGCTTTCAATTATACTGATGGCTATAGTCAATGGTTAAATATTAGGGGAAAAAAAAACTTTTTCCTATAGACATCAGTATTGGTATCAGTGATACTCGCCTTCAGTCATAAAAAAAGATGTCATTAAACAAATATTAAAAATATACTATCTTTATGTTGTTTCTCCATTAATTTTAAAATTAAATGTGAAATTATTGCAATATAAAAGTATATAAAATCTTTAAATGTTAGGTGGGATTAATCACAATTAATTAGTGATTTTTTTTTTGATTGACAGCGCTAGTATTTTTACAAATGTATTCACGTACATGACACTTTTCAACAGAAATGACATTATATTTTAGTTTACCATAAATACTTGTCAGTACATTCAGCAGCACATTTTAACCATATTTATAAAATAATAAAAGTAAATATGAATTTATATGTACTTAAGTTCTATTTAAGTTCTACTTAAGTGGGTTAAAAAAGCAGCTAACTGCATTTAATATAAATTCAAACTACGTTAAACTATATTTTCAGTTGCAGTTAACATGAAATTAAGTGTCCGAAAACATGTTCACACTTATTCTTTTCAAATCTATTATTTAATAAGTACTCTTTTTAAAAGTAGGCTTAAGTGTTATTTTTCACAAGGGCATTTAGCACACAAGAATACCCGCAGTACCAAAAACTTCAATAGCAGAGATGGGATGTCAGTGAAATATGACTAAAGGAACTCTTTCAAACTTTCATGATACTTCACAGAAAAAGAAACTCACCACATAGGAGGTTGTAGACTTCAATGTTCTCGAAGGGAGACACAATCTCCTTAGAATGGATACCTGGTCCATATCCAATAAAAATGGCCTGCAAACAGTTACATTTACTTCATTAAATCACACAATTTGGTTGTCTTTTTGTTTGCAAAATTTGTGTTTCAACTGTTGAGAGCTGTGTTTGTCTAATGTTTCATTAAAAAAGAAGAGAAAAGGTTATTTGTTTGCAGATGTCACTTAGCATTTTCTTATCTAATGTGATGAAAATTAGACATTTAAAGTGTGGCTTTAGTGTCCAAGTACTATTTGGGGCCCCTGGATATGTCAACAAAACACCCACGACAGCTCCAAAAACACAGTCCACAGTTAAAAATAACTAAAAGCACTTATTTTGATTTGCAGTCACAGAGAGACACAAATTACACTCGCCTCTGGCTGAAACACAGAGCATTTGAGAAGTAGAAACTAGACTGATTTCATTTCCTTGAGTCACAGAGTCACAAAAATGAAAATGATCTTCATTCCTCCTAAGAGGAAATTTCACTTCATTAAGATGGCCTAAAGTAAAGCTCTTGCCATAGTAACCATCCCTGTGGTTGTGACTAGCTTGTGCAATTTACCTCAACCAGTAAGACCGTTACCTCATAAGAGTTCCTGTAAGATGTTTTTGTAAAGCCTACCAGATGCATTAGACATTCCTAGACAACCACATAGACCAGGGGGCACAGATGGCTGGAAACTCACTCACACACGTCACAGACATAAACAAGACTCTGTCAAAGGTCCAACGTGTGGGTTGAGCGTGTTTAAAACTGCAATCTGAACACCTTCCAGTTTGAAGGAACTGCTAAGTGTGAATCTGGCACAGAGCAGTTATATTCAATGTACGAGAGTTCATGTATGGATTTTTCTCAGTTCCTGTGGAAAGACCCTAGGGATCATAAACTCCTTCATGGGAATTTACTCAGATCCTTTAATAAGAATTTAGTATAATTCCCATCAAAATTCTTGGTCTACTAAACCTCGTTACATTGCAGCACGGAAGCATTTGAACAGAGCCTCAAGCAGAAACCGAAGATAGAAATGTTTACTGGTGTCTATGGCAGATTTAAGAAATATTTTCTCTGGATTTAAGGGATTGTGCTTAATTTTGTGGTTGAGGGTTATGTTGATGGTGTGGAAGGAAAGCTGAAACAGAAGAAAACACTGGAGCAACCATGAGCCAAGTAATGGAGAACTGATGTTTAGCAACTCTGCCAACCATATTCTTCTTCAAAAGAAAAAAAAAATGTATTTCAAAGGCACTGAGACCAGTAATACTTAGTATACTTAGAGTAAACTTTCATGATTATGTTTCTTAACACTTAAAAGTGCAAAAGTCTTGACTGACTTACAAAAGTCTTAATACGTGAAAATTGTGTTTTAAATCATTGATTTAGCAAGGCATTTGAACTGCATAGTTTGACACTCTGGGTGAACACAATCTATTGGTAACACCAGACTTTGGTAAGAAAACATCTGCTATCATTATCAAGATGAGTGTGCAGTTTGTTTTATTTATTTACTTTTATTACGCAAGACATGTTCCTTGAATATGAAAGTGGTTTAAACACCAACCTGCATGTTCCTGAAGACATTATCTGAGCCATGGAAGCCACCTTTGCAGTATTTAATTTCATTTGGTTTGCTGTAGATCAAGGTGGGAAAAAATGCCTTCAATCAAATTCTACTTACCATTTTAGAACAGAAAGGTTTTATTAACACATTAATGCACATGAATTCTTTCATTATACACCAAAAAAGTATTTTATGATTATTTATCAGATTTACAATTTAGGCATTTGAATCGCATACAAAATATTATCTATTTTATTTATCTGTTTGGATTACACAGTTGTAACAAACTAAATTAAATATGATGCATATTTGTCAGTCATACAAATAAATCGATTTTTTTATTCTAATGTATTATCATCTATTAGTATTAGCGTATATGTAGGACTTTAAAGCCAAGAGTCCGTCACACACACACCCAGCCTAACAGGACAACACATTCCTTGAATTGAATTCCACGTTGTGATTACACAAGCAATATTGGAACACGCAATATTCAGTTAATTAAAATGTATGAGACTGAAACAACTAGATTAATTGATGATAAATATATAAACCATTATTGTGAATTTAAAACGCATTCAGTTTGTTTCATTTATATGTATGATTGACAAATGTGACCCTGGACCACAAAACCAGTCTTAAGTGTCAATTTTTCAAAATTGAGATTTATACATCATCGGAAAGCTGAATAAATACGCTTTCCATTGATGTATGGTTTGTTAGGATCGGACAATATTTGGCCGAGATACAACTATTTGAAAATCTGGAATCTGAGGGTGCAAAAAAATCTAAATATTGAGAAAATCACCTTTAAAGTTGTTTAAATGAAGTTCTTAGCAAGGCATATTACTAATCAAAAATGAAGTTTTAATATATTTACGGCAAGAAATTTACTAAATATCTTCATGGAACATGATCTTTATTTAATATCCTAATGATTTTTGGCATAAAAGAAAAATAGATAATTTTGACCCATGCAATGTATTTTTGGCTATTGCTACAAATATACCCCAGTGACTTAAGACTGCTTTTGTGGTCCAGGGTCACAAATATTAATCAAATTAAGTTTATTAGTTTATGTTAAAACTGCATAATCCAAATGGATGGACATTTTATATGCACTTGAATCCTAAATTTAGAGCAATTCTATTTTTTGAGCACAAAATTTGACACAGCAAGCATCAGATGTGGCTTCTCAAAGCTCAAACTCACAGTGCTGCTTGCCAGCCGGGCTGCATGTAGAGATGTGCTCTCTCTATACGGATGTTATTGGCAAAGTGAAGCCGTTTGGGCAGATGCTCCTTCAGATACGGCCTCATCGGCTGATCAGGTTCTCTGCACTTCAAACACAGAAAGAAAGAAGGACAGAATAAAGGTTTCAACATGATTAAGTGGAAGATATGGTCTGTAACTGAGGTGTGGGGATGTTGTGACAGGGTCATACCGAAATATTCTTCACCAGACCTTCATAATCAACTGCCAGATGAATACAGGGAAAGAGAAGAGATGGATCGTTGGACTTACATTTAATGGACAAAACACATTTTATAAATAGGTGTTTCTTCAACTATGTCACTTTAGATCCAATTGTGAAATATTATTATAATTCTTGTTCTGTTTTAATATATTTGGAATGTAATTTATTCCTCTGATGCAAAGCTGAATTTTCAGCATCATTACTTCAGTCTCGAGAGTCACATGATCCTTCA
This sequence comes from Tor tambroides, assembly GCA_021397915.2. Taxonomy (NCBI): domain Eukaryota; kingdom Metazoa; phylum Chordata; class Actinopteri; order Cypriniformes; family Cyprinidae; genus Tor; species Tor tambroides. Next base: position 2,242 of record JAFVLL020037773.1, on the reverse strand, counting down.
GAAATCATTCTAATATACTGATTTGCTGCTCAAGAAACTGTTTATTATTATTATTATCATCATCAATGATAAAAAGAACAGCATTTTCAGCAGAATTTATCTGCATAAATGTCAGTTTTTTTACTGTCACTATTGATCAATTTAATAGATCCTTGCGGAATAAGTTTATTTATTTTAATTCATTAAAAATATCTTACTGACCCCAAACTTTTCATCATATTTCACCTCAAGTTCTTCATTGTACAACAAGTACACTAACTTTTGATAAAACTTCACTAGGAATAAAATTGTTGGTCACATTGGAAATGAGCTGCAGTTTGTGTAAAAATGTATAGAAATTCATGTCACATTACACAGATATAGAAATGGTTCAAGATATATTGAAATGGATAGATTTTAGGTCTAAGACAAGGGTATAAAGTCAAATCTAAACATGGCATATGAAAACCAGAAAAAAAAAGTATTGTTATAATACAGCCTCTATACCATAAACCTGCTAGTTTTAATAAATAAAATTCAACCTTTGTGACACAAAAGTGTTTATAGTTGAAGAAACCCTCAAATACCAAGACACTCGAGTGCAAATGAGTTGTGGGTCAAATCTGTCTGCTTACAGGAGAGGAATTCATCAGGCAAACGTTTGGGCCGGATTCTCGCTGCTGGACCCTGGATGACAGTGATGCCATCGATGTTTTCCAGATAATCAGAGACATATGCAGCCTTCTTGCATGACGCTTCTTCCATCCCTGCAAATCGAGCATTCAAAATGAACTATATTTCACAAGTTGCTTATTCAGTTTTGTTTAAGGAATAGTTCACCCAAACAATTCCATAATGATTTACTCACCCAAACCAGTATGAATTCTTTCTTTCAAAGTAAAAGAAATGAGTACATTTTTGAGTAAACTACTAAAATAAAACATTAAGTCCAAGTGATGTTCTCACTGTAGTATTTTCAAGTGTATTATAATATTAAACTTTTTTTCCTCTCACTGAAGTGTCAAAAAAGCATATAATTCACTGACAGTAAAGCTCACAGCCAAACCTCCACGTCTTTCATTATATTCTTGAGCAAGTACTAATTAAACATCAGTGATGCAACAGAAGTTCAGCACATAAAAAAAACACACAAGCTCAATATGTATTCACAACCAGTCAAACCACAAAGGCAGAGCGGCATAGACAATTAAAAACCCAAGAGTTAAAATTAGCATGCTAGCAGGCCTCATGGTGTACTCCAAGGGCAGGAGACACATGTGCAATCCCACACGCCTTTAATTTACCCCAGTCACAAATGAAGACACACGTCAAGCAGATGTCACTGCTGAAGAGCTTATGTGCCCACCCATATAGGTGGAAACCAGTGTTATTTTAGTATCATTGAGAGACTAATATAATTTTTAATTAGTTATTTTTATATTTTCTCTTTTTATTTTAATTTTTAAGTTGTATGTCATTTTTATTCATTTTTAAAATGTTTTTTTTTTTTTCAGTTAGTTTTAGTTATTTTACTACAGCAAGTTAAACTAAATGAAATAAAATAAGGCTGCAATAAAATAAGTTTAACGGTTTTTATCATGTTATTTCAATTCACAAAAGTTTTTGGGTGGCTATGGGTGGAGAAGTACTTTTCTCTTTAAATTGTAGGAGTTAAATGCTTTACAGAATACTGTCTAATCCAAATTTTCAAACAAAAAGGTTTTCTTCTAATATTACAGTGGCACAAACATGGCCAGATTTAATACTTCTGTTACAGGACAGATTGCAATTGTTTTCATAAAAACTGGGAATACATAATTCCAATAAATATTTACAAATGTCTGATGGACCGTGACATTTGGTAAAAGTTCATATCTGATTAAAAAAAATTAAAACAAAAATAAATAAATAAATAATATATATATATATATACAGTGCCTTGCAGAAGTATTAAAACCCCTTAATTTTTTTTTTTATGTTTTGCTTTAAATTACTTTTTTTCCACAACAATCTACACTCCACACACCATAATGACAAAGCAAATAACAGGTTTTTATCATCTTTGCAAATTTATTATACATAAAAAACATAAATGATTCCATTGCATAAGTATTCAAACCCTTATCTGAGACAGCTGAAATTTATCTCTGGAGCATTCATATTGCTTGTAGATGTTACTACACTTTGAGTGAAGTTAACCTGTGGCAAATTCAATTGAATGGGTATGATTTGAAACGGCACACACATCTTAATAAAAGGTCTA
>JAFVLL020037772.1:0-30046 GCA_021397915.2 Tor tambroides | reverse complement strand
ATTAAATGATGATTGTGCATTAGTGATGAACACCTGCTGTTATTGAGAATTACAGAGGATCAGATGTTGATGTTTTATTGGTTAAAATGATGTCATCATCATGGAGATCAGTGTTTGCTTTAGTTGGGCTCTTGACCCTTGACCCCTGTGTTTGATCTCTCTCTGTAACAATGCATGTGGTGTTGTAAAGCAGAGAGGTCAGTGCTGTACAGAGATCATATAATCACCATGAGCTGGTTTGATTATATCTAAAATAATTTGTTTAATTTATATGATTAAGTTTTGCATACTCAACCCTGTAAAACTACAGCATGCATTATACACAGAAATGAGCTTCCTTCAACAATTCAAAATCAGTTGAACAAAATGAACTGAAGTTAAAGACTCTGTGGTGTTTTTAGTGATTTACTGTGAGTTCAGACTCTCACCAGGAATCATCAGCAGAGTGAAAGTCCAGATGATCTTCATTCTTCTCTCTTATTCAATAATCTTCTCTGTTGTTAGTAGATTCAGTTCTTCTGAAGCTCTCGATGTGTGTTCAGATGAGTTTTAGAGTTTCTTTCCTGGTCACATGTCTAACATGAACTGCTGAATGTGATAGAGAGACGCCCACTTCCTCTGAGAGAGAGATAATAATAAAAGAGAAGTGATGATAATACATGTTCACATAAACATGCAAGACTCACCTTTGTTTTCAAAGCATTATTTGAGAGCTTTCTACAAAAATATGTTTCTAGAATCTTTATTCAGACTAGAATCTTGGCAGTGACATCTAGAGGACACACTTGTAAACATCAGCTGTTACCATGGTGACCAAATAAGCAGTAGCTGTGAAATCAAAATCTACAGTTCTTGTTAAAATTGCAGTATTTATTATAAACAATTTATCTGTGCACATCATCATTCTTTTTTTTTTTTAAATTCATGTGCTCTGGTAATCTTTAATCGAAATAACATCTCCTCCCTCTTGTACTTCACCTCAGTCAGAGGAGAGAAGTTGTGTTTTTTGATCATTTCAGCTTTCCATAGTTCATTCATATCATATTTGCATACAAAATCACAACTTCATCTAGGTTTATTACATTTTCTTTTCTAAGTTATCAAGCTTTTAAAATGAGCATTGAGAAAATAAGCAATAGTTGCTGCATGTGTTAAAAGTTTGTGAGCTTTTTAACACTGAGACTTAATAAGAGTTTTACACGAACCGCTAGAGGCCAGGCGTCTAGTTTAACATTAATCAAACTAACTGATCACAGCTGCATATTCTGCTTTAATTTCACACTTTTGTTTCATTTGCAGAACAAACGCTGCACTGCCATTTCAACATCCTTCATGCTGACAGTCAAAAGTTTGACTTGCAAAACTGTCTTAAATATACAGGACAAGAGCATCACGAAAATAACAAAAATACCAAACATTGAAGCCTGAACCCAAAAACAGTGTATTCAGCTCATTCAGCTTCTCTGCTGTGGCTGGTCAGGCAGAGAGATGATTGACAGCAGCGTATTCACTGTAATCCTGATTATTCCTCAATCTGACACGGTCAGGACAGTCTGCTTTCTTCTGGAAATTCACCACAGCGTAATTCAGATCCTCAGCAGATGTGATGGAGATCTGAGAGTCACCAGTGGCTTTCTGAACTGTAGCGTAAACAGTGTTAGAAGAATCAGAGGGGTTTGTGGGTAATTGAGCAGTGGCATAAACAGTTTTAGATGAATCAGACGGGTTTGTGGGTAACTGAGCAGTGGCATAAACAGTTTTAGATGAATCAGACGGGTTTGTGGGTAACTGAGCAGTGGCATAAACAGTGTTAGATGAATCAGAGGGGTTTGTGGGTAATTGTTTCTGAGTGTCTTTAATCTCCTCATAATCGCAACCAGTGTGAGAAACCTGTGGAGAGACAGAGCAATTATTTACAGCTCTGAAGATCTTCATTATAGGAGACTTTAGAATTTATTCAACATAATATTTTATACAGTAACTGAACTAACCACTGCATGTTTTCCTGCTCCAGTCTGAGATGATGAATCACGCCCTGCCAAAGAAGAGAGTCTAAATTAATGACATTATATCACATTTCAACACTGAAATCTATTTTTTACATATCATCAAATATCTCTATTTTGCTCGTTGCAGCCTGTAGGTGGCGACAGATTCAAAGTGGGAAAACAGTTCAACAAATGTTTGTTTTAAACTCAGTAGAAAGGCAGTTTCTGCATCATTAAGAAGGAGCCTTACCTTGAGACTGATGCTTCTTACAGAGAAACAGTAATAAGAGACAAACGATGATCAGAACCAGAAGAACCAGAACCAGAGAGATGATCAGAGATGAACCTGAAAACACAGGAGAAACAATCAGATCAATCAATCTGATCACTCAGAGCTAAATATCAGATCAGATCATGACTGTAGCTTGACATTTGGGACAGGATTGACTAGACCATGATACTTGGCATGCAGGTTTGTTTCACACTGTGCATTCATGCGACCCACACTTGCACATCAGTTATGCTCATATATAGCTGAATCAATGTAGCTTTCAGTTTGTCCTAAACAGACTTTTTGAGCACAAAATCACTATACAAACACCTGCTGTTGTCTTCATAGGCTACAAACTTCCAAAATGCAACTGCAAATTCAACTCAATAGGTCTGTATAACAAGAATGACTGGATCATTTATTTATTTAACTTATTTATTATGTTAATAACTTCGATGTACTAAATTACATTACTTATTTTAGAGTTGAAAATCTAATGTTTTTTAATCTTTAGTAATATCTTTCAGCCACTGGGGGTGTCGGAGCTGCTCACAAGCTACACCATGAATCACATGTTTGTATTTCAGCACCTGCTGATCTGAAACTAGATGAAGATGAATTGGAAACTTCTGTGATCAGTGGAGGTCTGACTGATGATGAAGACAAAGAAGAAGAAGAAGAAGAAGAAGAAGAAGAAGAAGAAGAAGAAGATGATGATGATGATGATGATGATGATGATGGTGTTGAAGTTTTTTCTGGAACATCTGTATATATAAAAAAAAAAATTAATTTCTAAAGGATGTTTTTGTTTTTTTCACACAGAACTTGACATCACGTGTCTCATGGTAAATATATGTGTTACTGTCATTCACACATTCACTACCCAGAATTCATGTTTGCTGATACAGAGACACTCAGAAAACACAATCGCGAGCTGTTTGTTTGAGTTTGTGTATCTGAAGCCTGTGGTTTCTCAGTGAATAATACAGTTCATAGCAGGTCACTGGATGAGCATCTTCTTAAAGGGATAGTTCACTTTGAAATTAAAATTTGATATCTATCAGCTTACCCCAAGGGCATCCAAGATGTAGGTGTCTTTTTTTCTTCAGTAGATCCAATTTTGATATTTTTAGGTCAAACCGTTGTAGTCTGTCAGTCATATAATGGCAGGTATAGGTCACTGTCTCTATAAGAGGAAAAAGAACATGCACAGAGAAATCAAATTAAACAATTCCCCATCGTAACTACACATTGATGGCCTAAGACACAAAGCAAGCGGTTGTGAGAAAAGCGAACAATATTTATATGTTTTTACCTCTTATGCACAACCATGTCAGAAGTGATCTGAGTGCGGCATACGCATCGATTGTGTGACGTGTGTGTGTGCTCTGGGTTGGTCTGCGTAAGCGCCCGGAAGTGATCTCTCAAGCTCGTCATCATTGTTTACACAGAGGCTGCAGTGTTACCTTTCACACTGTGAAGATCTAAACGCATTTGGCCCGTACGGACAGCACTTAATGGAAAACTGATTTTGAGCGTCTTACCTACAATCTCATTCTGCAAGCAATGAGTGGCGTAATAATGGGGATCAGCACAAACATATGAAAGCAAGCACGGCGCACACACGTCACACACCGGATGCATGTGCGCACTCAGACTCATATGGTTGGCAACACAAGAGATAAAAAAGCGATAAATACTGTTTCACACAAGCTACCGCTTCGTTTAGGCCATCAATGATTAACTAATTGCGATGAAATTGTTTAATTTGGACTCTTACATAATACAGTGACCTATACACCTACCGTGCATGACGACAGGTTTAGAACCAGTTTGGCCTAAAATATCCAAATTGGATCTACTGAAAAAAGACTATCTTGGATGCCCTTGACACTTGATTTTTAATTTCAAAAGTGAACTATCCCTATTTGGTACAAGACTGGTAGAAATGACTCACCGGTACCACTTTACCAATACTGCATTCAGATGAGCACACTTGATCAAGTTAAAAAAACTACAGCAATACTGTGTCCAAATGACAAACTAATGCTGCAACACCAAACACTGCAGTAACATCAAAACAGAAAACTTCCTCTTTTTAACTGTGGTTTGTGGTATTGTTTTGTTAAACAGACAGAGCATCTAAAATGAACCTGCTGGTAAACCTGTGTGAACAGAAACAAGTCTCTTCACTGATCAATTTCTTGTCACAGTCAAGCAACATGATACAAGACACACTGTGATCTGCTAGCTGTGATATTTAATAACATTATGATTAATATGAGTGAGAAAGTCACCTGTACCTGTAACGTTGATGAGGACTCGAGTGATGAAGCTCTTGTGTCCTTGATCAGACTGAACTCCACACCAGTATTCAGCTGAATGTTGTGGAGTCACATGACTGATGGTTCCCGTCAGCAGCTGCTGCTCTCTGTCATCATACAGCTGGATCTGTCTCCCAGCGCTCCATCTTCTGCTCTCCTTCACAGACGTCTCTTCAGCACAGAGATCAGATCCAGATCTCCTGCAGACAAACTTCACATCAGCCCTGTGGGATTGTGGGTATTTGCAGCTGAAGTTCACAGATCCTCCTGCAGCAGCTGATAGACTGATGCTCTTCTCACAACAATCAGCTGTTTGAGAGTCAAATCAAGCTCACATTAAACCACAGATTCATCAGTTCTACCATGTAAAGCAATGCATGGGTGAATTAAAATGGCTCACCCTTCTTAATATCCAGGTAAAACTCAGAGAAGAAACTGTAGTCTTCAGAAACTGTAACTATAATCATATATTTTCCAGAATCTTTCACATTGAGGTCTCTGATGAAAACATTTAAGAAACCTTTAGATTTGTCATCATAAACAGAGAAACGACTGCCATGTTTCCATTCTGCTGCTCTGTTAGTGCTTATTAGAGTAAAACACTGAAGTACTTCAGTATTACATACATCTATCAAAAGGTTCTTTTGTTGCATCTCATATTTAAATTTTATAACGATGTTTCCTCCTGAATATCCCGTCACTGTCTTGATTTGTTGACCTGTCAAATGCAAAACCAGATAATTTGTCAAAAAACATAAGTCAATGAACACACCTGGTCACTTTGATGCACACTTTATGAACACAAGTCAACTCTGTGAGTGTAAAACTTACATGAAGAGATGAAGAAAAATCTATTGATGGCATATTTTATAGGATGCAACAACCCCAGTAATACAGTCAGTGTTGAGTATGGTGATGTTGTGGAGATCATCATGAGTTTGAGGGTCTCAGTTACTCACCTGTTATAACTTTCAGATTTACTTCAGTGTATAAATCGCGTCCATATCTTTCAGTTCCACACCAATACGTCCCAGAATCCCGTTCACTCAGATCTCTGATGGTCACAGTGAAAACTGCTGCTTTTCTGTCGTCATACAGAGAGAATCTTCCAGAATCAACACTTTTCTTTTTCTCTTCAGTCTTGATGAGCTCAGAGCATGTTGTTTTCCACTGTCCTCTACAAAAATACTTTATATATTCTGTATATCCGTCATCATATCTGCATGTGATGATGACTCCTCCTCCTGAATATCCTGACACACTGATGGAGCTCGACACACCTACAACAAACCAGCATCTAGCAACACTTAATTTGTTTACTTTTTATTTAAGAGACTAAAGAGATGAACTTTTAAATTGCTTTTAATATATATTTTTTTAAGTCATTTCAACAACATGAACTGAAGTTAAAGACTCTGTGCTGTTTTCAGTGATTTACTGTGAGTTCAGACTCTCACCAGGAATCATCAGCAGAGTGAAAGTCCAGATGATCTTCATTCTTCTCTCTTATTCAGTGATCTTCTCTGTTGTTAGTAGATTCAGTTCTTCTGAAGCTCTTGATGTGTGTTCAGATGAGTTTTAGTGTTTCTTTCCTGGTCACATGTTTAATAAGAAACTGATGAATGTGAGAGAGAGACGCCTACTTCCTCTGAGAGAGAGAGAGAGAGAGAGAGAGAGAGATGGTTAATAAAGAGGGAAGTGAAACTAATGTTTTACGCATGCTTTAAAAGAGTCGTTTTTATTTGCATATCACTTTTCACATTCAATGCTGTTTCAAAGCAGCTTTACAGAAAATCATACATTAAGCATTAAGTGGCAAACTGTGGAAAGCAAGGGAAAAAGCTACATAAAATCTTATACATCAGAAGAAACAAGCAGACTGGAGGAAACCGTTTCCTCTGACATTACAGTCAATATATATTTGCTAAATATGATCTGTTAACACAGTATGAGTATCATTTGATGCTCAGTGTTTTTATTTCTGAATACTGAACATCTCAGACTTCATTAAAATGAATCAGTTTCTGACACATTTTCTGCTGTGGAGATTCAACTTATGATGATGATGATGATGATGATCGTGAACATCTTCATATAAAACAACAAACAATGAATTTATAAAGGTTTTTTTTTTTTTCCACGTGTCTCATGGTAAACATAAGTTTTACTGATGTCATTCACACATTCACTACTCAGAATTCATGTTTGCTGATACAGAGACACTCAGAAAACAAAACTGCATGTTGTTTGTTTGAGTTTGTGTAACTGAAGCCTGTGGTTTCTCAGTGAATAATACAGTTCATAGCCGGTTACTGGATGAGCATCTTCTTAACTAGAGTACAAGACTGGTGAAATGACTCACAGAAGTGCTAAAAAACTGCATCCAGATTAGCACACTTGAACTAGTTAAAAAACTGTAGTAATACTGTGTCCAAATCACCAACTAATGCTGTGACACCAAACAACACAGTAACACCAAATGACCAGACAGAAAACTAAAAACTGCTGCTGCTTTCAAACTCCAGTAGTATGTTCCTGCATAACCAGAGGCTGCAGTTTCAGGACAGCAGTTCTAGGACCCTATTGTTTTGTGACAGCATCATTTAGCCAGTTCTGTTCCAGCAGAGGAGACCTGATTCAAACATCAAACAAACTAGAAAGACTAGATCCATGGAAACTATTCATTTTTTATCTTTCCATCTTATTCTTAGTGTAAGAGCTGGCATGCACGTGATCAATGCGGAGTCATCAATCTCCTTTTAGCCTACAGTACTCAGCTGTGCAAAACAGTTAATTGTGCTGCTGGATGTTGATAACTGGTATTTGTATTCAAATTATTTTACATTTATTAACATTCTAATAAACACTAATTTGTAGCATCATTGCTTTACTGTTTACTGCACTTTGTTATCTGTGTCACACATCTGTGTAAGGGCGGGGTTGCTTACTAGCATGCTTACTAACTATGCACACAGTGATTGGCTGATGGCCAATAGAGACAATATTATGAGAGACAATATTATGTTGCCATATTCAAATAAAAGTTTTAAAATAAAAATGTTAATTGCCACATTCAAATAAAGATTTTAAAATGCAGGATAAGTGTCTTTAATTAAACAAGTATATATTCAGCTAATTGTCAGCCTCTTATATGTATGCTTCTCGTAAACAATTAGTCAACATGCATATAGACAGCCTTTTAATTAAGAGAGTAGAATAATCATGGCTGATAGTAAGACATGCAAACGTAAAAGAAAACCAAACTGGACGCGAGAACAGCTGTTGCTTGCCCAGCTGGTTAATGAAAATAAGGATATAATCAAAAATTTGGAGTTGGGATAAGCTCCAAACCAAAGCAGCCGATACCTTTTTAAAAGCTCATTATCGTCAAATGTTTCTAAAATGTTTACGTTCAGAGGCAGATTGCCGGCAACAGCCATTTTAGGATAGTTCAGGGCCTTTATGTATAAAACTTCTCAGAAATGCTTTTAAGAATAGTCTTAAGCTTTGACGTTAGTGTCAAAAAATTCTTAGTAAAAAATAGGACTTTTCTAAGAGTAGGAGACTTTTATAAAGAAGCTAAAAGCAACTTTCATTAAAGTCTAAGACTGATTCTTGTGTTGACTGAGATGACACTTAAGAGTTGTAAATATAGATAAGTGAACTCACCTTTATGAGGTCATCTAGCAACAGTAAGTGACCAGTTTTAGCTACTTTCATTTTAAAGCATTTGCCAACATTGGTCAGTGTTTTTTGTCCTTTGTATTTTAATGGTTTAAGTGAAATGTGGGGTCATAAAAAAATAAATAAAAATCCACACATCACTTTTGGCCACTGTTGTGTTTGGTGGGGTTAGTTCCACAATACGTAAGACCTTGCTTACATTGTCATCACCGGTGCATTGCTGCATTTTTCCGATTTTTCCAGCCAAAAAAATGTAATTACTACTTCAATTTCTGCAGTTAGATCATTGACTTGTTGAGTGGAAGAGGTTATTAAATTTCTTTGTCAGTTACAAAAAAAAAAAAGATGATAAAGTTTGTATCGTTTCATCAACTCCGTATCATCATATAACTCCAATATGTCTTCATTGGAAAGTGTTTGTCTCCTCCTCTTTGCTGCCATCTTGTTACTCCTAACTATGTTAGGAGACCTCTTCAGCTCTCTTAAATAATTTAGGAACTGAGACCTAGTCTTAACACTTAGGAACCTTTATGAATCACTCTTATTCTTAAGTCTAGGAATAAGAGTAACATTACATCATTCTTAGAATTTTGACACACTTAGGACTAAAATTTTACTCTGAGCGACTTTATACATACAGCCTCAGATTTGGTCTTAGTGACTTAGGAGTCCTCTTCACTACTCCTAACGTTTCACAGATTTAGGAGCTAGATTTAGTGCTAAAACGCTTTGTGAAATACTCTTAGACCAAAAATTTAGGAGTCCTAATTTAGAACTGACACGCCCACTATTTTTAAGATTTTCTCCTAAATCGTCTAGATATGAGCTACTTTTAGCCTTAAGATGTTTTGTGAATACGGGCCCTGACGTGAAGCCCTGCGCTACAGCTAATGAACTGAAGTCTCACAAAGACACAAGTCTTTCTTTCCAAGAAAACTGAATCTGTGAAGAGAATGCCCATACAAGTAGTTGTTAAATTTGGTTACTCCAAAAATGATACTAAGTGCCTCTTTTTCGATCTGCAAATAGTTCATTTCTGTCTTTCAAGTAAAGATTTCACTTTTGATAATTGTCCAAACATCATATTAAAATCTAGACCGATTTAAGACTTACTTTACACATTAAATCCATATTTCAGGTTGAATGAAATTTGCTCTTTGGTTATGAAACATCATATAAGTGAAATCATATCATAACACTCACCACCTGTTGAGCTTTACACCATATATATTTTTTTTAAATGACCCTTTTACTCCTTCAGTGAATCTGGTCTCCACAGGGACATCAGGAGACACATATCAAACACCAGATCAAAAGGAAAGTGAAACAAATAAAGGAAAATTGAGTTGATTTAGATTCAAGCAGCTCCAATAGGGTCTGGCTGCAGACTTGCACTCTCAGACACTTGCGCTTCCGCAAGTGACATCGCTTGCAGTCTTTTTTATTTTTTTATTTTGTTCTATTTATTGATTAATTTTTGTTTGAATCTCTCAACATTTTACAACAGTAGCCAGGTGGTGAAGACAAGAAAAAAGAAACTAAATTACAATGTCACTTGCAATCGCCGCTTGCACTTTCCGCTACCTGTGACGTCACTTGCATTCGACACGAATCGTGTGCGTTGCCAATGGAGACGAGACGCTGTGGTGGTTAAACGATAAAAACTAATTTAGTACAATAACGAACAGGGTCCTGCAAGTAATCTGTAGGAGGAAAAGACAAGACCCGCAAATCCATGGCTACAGAACAGCAGAATATGAATGCAATGCGCAAAGTTTCTCGTTAAGCGTTTCCTCCCCTATAGAAAACCATAAACACTTAAAGGTGCCGTTGGAGATCTCGGAAAATGCTAACTTTAGCCTGATAGCACTGAAAGCGAATGTCCCACCCTCCCTGCAATCGCCGTCCAAAGCCACGCCCCCTGAACACACATACGCTCAGAGAGCGGAATACCAGAGACAACATTAAATTACTACAATAGGCTACATCAACGGTCCAGTTCAAAGCAAGCATATATGTTCCATACAAAGGTCATTAAAGTGTGCTAGACGTGAATTTAAATGGTATTTATTTACAGAGGTATATTATGTCACACTTCTCTAGTAAGTTTTGTCTGTGTGTGAAGATGCTGCGCAGCGCAAATCCGTGAATGAATGTTCCGAAGTGAAGTAAACTTCAACGGATTTCCCCTGCTCAGGGAGTAGGGAGCAACAAGAATGACTGTAGGGAGCATGTCAATCGGAACACAGTTCATGCACGTAGCTCTCTTCTAACGAGCTGGTTATCTGAATCGGGTGTGTTAACTGAGAGAGACATGCAAAATATGCAGAGCGGGGAGCGCGAGGACTGCAATTGGGAACCGCTGGGCTACATCATGTGTCATTCACAGGTGAGAAAACTTTATAGCACATTTAGTGAAAGTACTACAATACCAGGAAGGATGATCGGGTTGTTGATGTTTGCCTGCCATTCTCGCTCTGTCTGCAATAGCGTGCGTGAACGCGCTGATGATGACGTGTCATGTCTGCACGAACAGGGTGCGCAGAGGTATGCAAATACATACGTTGACAGACAGGTAGGAGAGAAAATTAAAACGCTCGGACCGAGGGTTTTGATTGGGCGAACATTTCTTGGTCCTACACCTTCCACAGAATATATAAATACAGATAAATACATTTAGACCACTTAACTTAATGATTGCTATCAGGATGTGAAGAGACTTTCAACCAGAATAACAAAAAATGTTTCTGAAGAAAATCACCTATGATACCTTTAAGTGTCTGAGAGTGCAAGTGCAAGTCTGCAGCCAGACCCTTCTCAGCAGCTCCCTCTAGAGTTCAGATGATGTTCAGCACCATGGACAGCAACTCAGATTCAACACAAACACAATCACAGTCTGTCCAGATGATAACATTACACCTCATAAAACATTATATTGCAGAATATCTGACCTTCAGGAGCTGTGTAACTGAAACAAATCAAATCATAATGCAGTTTATGTGGACAGACGTTATCTGCTGCTGAGTTTGTAAGAACAAGAACATTAGTTACTGGTATGATTTCATGTTAAAATAATAACACTTTATTGTTATAAAGAACAATCATCTTTTATTTTGTTCACAGTTATGTACAAAGAAACACACATACAACATATTATTAAACATGCAATTTTAAGCAAAATGAGAAGACATTACATAAATCCCTTCAGCAGGTGCAGTGGTTGTATTTACTGAGTAAATAACAAACTTAAACAGTCGATCACTAAGATGTATTTACTATAATCACTGGCTCATAACTGCATGAAATGATAGACATTAATGTGATTACAGATAACTTTTGAAGGAACATCATCAGGACTGTCTGTGTCATTCAGACCCTCAGTAGATGATGATGATGATGATGATGATGGAGCAACTAATCAGAGGGGTTTGTGGGTAATTGTGGAGTAGCATAAACTGTTTTAGTTGAATCAGAGGGGTTTGTGGGTAATTGTGGAGTAGCATAAACTGTTTTAGTAGAATCAGAGGGGTTTGTGGGTAATTGGGCTGTAGTATAGACTGTTTTAGTTCCTGTATCTGGATCAGTGTGAGGTCTGGTGTCTGCAATTTCCTCATAAATGAAGCCCGTTTGAGGAATCTGTGAAGAGAATGAGAAATTATTCACAGCTCTCGAGGTTCTCAGATGTCACAGCAGAATAATGGTCATATTCATACAAACACACTGATTTCACAAACCCCTTCATTTTTTCCTGTTCCGGGTCTGGGCAATTTAGATGCTGAATTAGGGCCTGTAAAATAAATATTATACTACATTAAATATAGTAATATTTCACATTCATGCTCAACATTTTAGATTTTTAACATTTATTTTGTAATTATGTTTGAATGTTGAATGGTTGGGAGAAACTTTCCATCCACACAGCAAATTCCCCGGTGTTAAAATAACACTGCTGGGTGTCTATATGTGTCCACACTACAGAGTGTTAAAAGTAACACTGAAGCAGTGCTAAAGTTAATGAGGTAATTAAGAGATTCATTGAGTGATGATTGACCATTATTGAAGACACCTGATGTTAACAAGCAGAATCATCAAAGAAGAAAATCACAATTTAAGTCACCATTATAGTGATCAGTGTTTACTTTAGTTGAGCTCTTGACCCTTGACTTTTTAGTATTAGATTCTATTTGGCTACTATAACTGAATTATAACAGCCAGACTTAAAGAGCAAAAGTCATCAGGTGGTGATGATTATGTTCTAACTTAATCATTATTTGACCTGAATCACTGAACTCATTTAAAGTCTAATCTCTTAGTTAAATTTACTTTGATTAAAACAGCCTTTTCTATAAATCTTTATCTACAAGCTGTTCTGATCCAAAAAAAAAAAAAAACCTTCAAAAAAGTATTTTTTTAGGCACACATAGACATCAAGAATCAGTGTATGAATCTCAACAACGGTGACAAACAGCATATTCAGATAAACAGATCAACTCTGAACATCACAAAACAAGCTACTAAAGCGCCACATAAAAACAGCAAAAATAAAAGACAATAGTAAGAATAAAATAAATTACAAAGACAATTCTGCTCATAATTTGTTCATGCTGCAATGCATGATGGGAGCCATGGATGAATTTTGATTGGCTACAATAAGCTTTTTTGATGGTCACCGTTATTGTGATTCTCACGCTGATTCCCCCCCGCAATAATTAAAAATGGCTAATTGTTTTCTCTAATATTTGAAATTTTTGTGCTGGTTTGCTGCCCTCCATTACACAGTTAGGATAACAAAGTGCTTTAAAAATAACATTTTCAGCCTGCTCTGCCTCAGTGGCTAACAGCTCTCGTCAATGTCAAAATAATTGAGCTGACCAATCAAATCAAAGTAGGCGGGGTTTACCATTCACAGATGCTGAGCACGAAGCGTCAGTTTGACGTCAAAAGAGAGCGAGGTATGATGGAAGCTGCATAGGTAGTGTTGACAAGTTTCTGTGTGTGAATGATGTGTGTGCATGTGTCAATTAAAGCAACACACATATAGGCTATATATATATATATATATATATATATATATATATATATATATATAAAGTTGGTCGCCCCCAATGTTTAAGACATGGTTATGGCCCTGATGTCCGTGTGTCTAAATTAAAGACAATTTTAAGTTTTTGATCAAAATAAGTTTTAAAAACATCTGTCTGATTAAACTGAAAATGCCAGATCTTATGTTGTTCACAGTATTGACATAACCAACAAATAAAACCTAACTCAATCATTAACATCAATAAATGATGATTATGTCAAAACATAATCATCACCACATGACGACTTTTGTTCTTTGCTTGTCTGGCTGTTATAATTCAGTTATAACAGTAATATCAAATGTAATATCAAAACGTCAAGGGTCAAGAGCCCAACTAAAGTATACACTGACCACTATAATGGTGACTCTGCTTGTTAACATCAGGTGTCTTCAGTGTTACTTTTAACACTCTGTAGTCTGAACACATATAGACACCCAGCAGTGTTAATTTAACACCGGGGAATTTGCTATGCACTTTCTATTCCTCAGATCGCATTTTATTTCACGTACATTTACAAATAAACAAACAAATAAATAAGAATTATATATATATACACACACACACACACACACACATGTATAACACATAAATAATTATTTTGTAATTACTCTGCACATCACAGTGCATTTGTTAGCACTTTATTTTATAGTCCTAATCCTCATGTACATACTATGTACTAGTAATTACAATAACTGGGTAATAGTAACTTGGCACTAACCCGAAATCTAGCCTTAACCCATGTAGTTACTGTATATTACTGAGTATGTTCTTGGCTAAGTACATTGTAAGTACATAGACTGTAATAAAGTGCAAACGTGCATTGTCTTGTTGTGACCAGCAGGGGGAAACAACATCTTTTCATCCACTCATTATTTCTCAGACAACCATCCAATTTACTTGCACTATTCTGATAATTAATTGGCTATGGCAAACCTGTAAAAGGGTAACAAATGACATGCAAAGAAATCTGTCGAACTAGTTCAACACAAAAAAAGGAAAGAGTCTGACCATGAGTCTTACGCCTCATGTGGTGAATCACTGTGACAGATACGAGTCCAATGATGATCAGAACCGCAGTCACAGACAGACCGATGGTCAGAGATGAACCTGAGAAAACAGGAGATCAAAACATCAGTAAAACTCACAGCACAGTGGCAATGTCCAAATTACAACGTCTGGAGGTGAATTTTCAAAAATCATTCAATCATTCATCCTCAAAATACTGGTCATAATAGATGTAACAGTTTTTCTTGATTGTTTAAACACATTTCTTGAAATTGTGCCTTTTTTTTGCGAAACTCTAAACAAATCCATAACTTCTAACTCAATTCCCCAAACTTCCTATATTCAGGTCAAAATGAAGCTCTTCACTCAAAACAACTCAATCTTGCTGAAAAACCAAACTTTGCTCTCAGACATGACACACGAACCCTCAAACACACACACACACACACACACACTACAACACAGTCTTACACACTGATGAGATAAATTCAAAACAATACTACAAAAACTGGTAAAAAATATTGCTTGTACAAAGAAAAAAAAAAACCTTTTCACATGATGAACACAACAAACGTATGCATTTGCAAGTGTTTTATTCCTTAATTTAATGTACTGTATAACACAGCAAACAACAACAAAAATAATTATTCTGCCCCAGTATCCCGTCTTTGGTCTGGAACAGGCCAAAAAACCTCTTCAAAATCACAGGCTATACTGGCCCTGGCCAGGCAGCGGGGGTAAAATCCTCTCGCATGCTTGATCCAACCCTGGCACGCATTACGTAACTACAATATATGAGACTGTTTATCTTCTTGCCCTTGCCCTTCCTCTTTCTCTTCCATGTTGCCATCGTCCTCCTCCTTCTTCTTCTCCTCCTCTTCCTCTTTCTCCTCCTCTCTGTACTCCTCCTCCACCTCCTACTCTTCCTCTTCAAATTTACACATTATTGTATGTGGGATATTGATTGAAAAAAACTGCATAGGATTCACAATTACTCTTTTACTAGTGGTCTAAAAAAAATCACATTACAACATCATTGTGTAATAGAAAAGAAAAAGAAATATGGGCACAAAGGCGAAAATTTGTAACTCTTGTGTTGTCCTCTGTCTATATATGCTCTCCAATTGAAGGTTCATGAGATGCACAGAGATGTAGATGTACATGAGGGTTGAACAAGTAGTTTTGAGAATTTCATTTCTGATCTGAGAAATGAACCAAAGCCACTGAGAAAAACTGTAAGCTGACTTTGGCCCTTTTATCTCCATCGAAGTTTCTGATTGGTGATAAATTTTGACTCCTAGTGTTTCCACTTGGGTAATTGTGTGCTAATTGAGCTCAAACTGTGCAGACTTGAGTGAACAATATTGAATGCTAGTGCTTTCTAAATGAGCACATGGTGTAAGCACTGAGAAATGTAGGGATATGTGTGTAGAGTTTTACAGTAACAGTTCACCAAATCTGACTCATGTCAAAGC
This sequence comes from Tor tambroides, assembly GCA_021397915.2. NCBI lineage: Eukaryota > Metazoa > Chordata > Actinopteri > Cypriniformes > Cyprinidae > Tor > Tor tambroides. Next base: position 14,215 of record JAFVLL020037772.1, on the reverse strand, counting down.
AGGGAATAGTGTTTATAGTTTAGAGGAATGGGTGTGCTTTTTTAAAAATGGCGTTATGGTTTTGAAATTTTAGTTCAAAAGCCTGGTTATAGTGTTTTAGCAGTCGAGAAAAACTGTAACAGAGACACTGTGCGTTGTAGACCATAACATTACAACTCTTTCAAAAACTACTTAAAATTTAAAAATACAAATATAACTGAAAACACCACTTTGCCTCCATTCATAAGCATGTCTGACTAAATCAATCAATCAATCAATTAATCAGTCAAATAAACAAAAATGAACTAATCGATTAGGCCTACCTTCACTTGCATCTTGTGATGGGCCGGTTGCTGTGACTGCTGTCGTTGCTGGAACAGAGTGTTTCATGTTAAATAACATTCTTCTTCTTCTTCTTCTTATTATTATTATTCAGTTTATATCATCCCATCTTGACCAAGCTCAATTTAATTCATTTTGATGCAAGATTGCGTCTGTCTACATCTACAATATACAAACATTATTTACATATTGTTTTACGTATTTATATTTTATCTCTAAAAATAGTCTCAGGTTCGCACACTTTACATGTTATTTCAGTGTTTAGAGTGAGGTAAGAATGTTTACTACTGGCTTACACGTAACATTTAGACCCAGGTTAGGCATACAGGTCCTTCTCAAAAAATTAGCATATTGTGATAAAGTTCATTATTTTCTGTAATGTACTGATAAACATTAGACTTTCATATATTTTAGATTCACTACACACAACTGAAGTAGTTCAAGCCTTTTATTGTTTTAATATTGATGATTTTGGCATACAGCTCATGAAAACCCAAAATTCCTATCTCAAAAAATTAGCATATCATGAAAAGGTTCTCTAAACGAGCTATTAACCTAATCATCTGAATCAACTAATTAACTCTAACAACACCTGCAAAGATTCCTGAGGCTTTTAAAAACTCCCAGCCTAGTTCATTACTCAAAACCGCAATCATGGGTAAGACTGCCGACCTGACTGCTGTCCAGGAAGGCCATCATTGACACCCTCAAGCAAGGGTAAGACACAGAAAGAAATTTCTGTGAACGAATAGGCTATTCCCAGAGTGCCATCAGAGCTACCTCAGTGGGAAGTCTGTGGGAAGGAAAAGTGTGGCAGAAAGCATTTGAGAAGAGGTGACGGACCCTGAGGAAGATTGTGAAGGACGATTCCAGACCTTGGAGGGACCTGCGGAAGCAGTGGACTGAGTCTGGAGTAGAAGCACCTTCCAGGAAAAGCCACCGTGTAGGCGTGTGCAGGAAATGGGCTACAGGTGCCGCATTCCCCAGGTCAAGCCACTTTTGAACCAGAAACAGCGGCAGAAGCGCCTGACCTGGGCTACAGAAGCAGCACTTGACTGTTGCTCAGTGGTCCAAAGTACTTGCACCGGATAAGCTCATTTTGCATGTCATTCGGAAATCAAGGTGCCAAAGTCTGGAGAAGACTGGGGAGGAGGAAATGTAATGCTGAAGTCCAGTGTCAAGTACCCCTGATCAGTGATGGTCTGGGGTGCCATATCTGGCCTGCTGGTGTTGGTCCACTGTGTTTTATCAGGGCAGGGTCAATGCAGCTAGCTATCAGGAGATTTGGAGCACTTCATGCTTCCATCTGCCTGAAAGCTTTATGGAGATGAAGATTTCATTTTTCAGCACGACCTGGCACCTGCTCCCAGTGCCAAAACCACTGGTAAATGGTTTACTGACCATGGTATTACTGTGCTCAATTGTACCAGCTCCTTACAGCCAGATTTACATAGAGAATCTGTAGGATATTGTGAAAGTTGAGAGACGCAAGACCCAACCTCTGGATGAGCTTAAGGCCGCTATCGAAGCATCCTGGGCCTCCATAACACCTCTAGCAGTGCCACAGGCTGATTGCCTCATGCCACGCGCATTAGAGCGGTCAACTGCACAAAGGATTCCCGACCAAGTATTGAGTGCACTTAACTGAACATAATTATTTGAAGGATTTGACTTTGTATTAAAAACACTTTTCTTTTATTGGTCGGATGAAATATACTATTTTTTGAGATGAAGATTTTGGGTTTTCATGAGCTGTATGCCAAAATCATCAATATTAAAACAATAAAAGGCTTGAACTACTTCAGTTGTGTGTAATGAATCTAAAATATATGAAAGTCTAATGTTTATCAGTACATTACAGAAAATAATGAACTTTATCACAATATGCTAATTTTTTGAGAAGGACCTGTATTAAGTATGGCAACTGAATGTCATTTAAGCTCTCACTATATCTTCAGTTGCTCTGAACTTACTGTTGACTAATAAAGTCTATCTTAGAGCCAATATTTCTCTTCAACATGCTTTGTGCACCAAGCTGCTAAAAATAACAGTGAAAAGTACTGTTGTTCCTCAGTATCTTTTGTTACATATATCTATACATTTAAACTTGAGCTGAATAACAACACAACAGTCTTTATAGTGGAGTTCAACTTGTTTCATAATGAATGGACTTGACCAAGAAACTTGACTGAGAAAACATAAACCTAATTTAAAAGGGAAAACAGGCTTAATTATGTAATTTATGCCCAAATTACCATATATAACAGCATTGATGATGGTAATTTTTAAAAATGGGTTAAATGCAACTGGGTTACTCACCCAATATAATGGTCAGATTCACTTCAGTGTAGAAATCTATTCCTGATTTATCAACTCCACACTTCCCAGTGTGGCATTGATGACTGATGGTCACATTGAAAACTGCTGTTCTTTTGTTGTCGTTCAGAGAGAAGCTTCCAGCCTCAACACATTTATATTCAGTATTAGTCCTGACTTGGGCTGTGCACTCTGACCACTGTCCTCTACAAACATACATTTCTTTTGCTTTATCATTGCTATCATATGTGCATGTGATGTTGACTTTATGCCCTGCATTTCCAGCCACATTGATTGAGTGTACGATACCTACAAAACAAACCAATATAAAATGCCTTAACAAATTTCTCATGAAGTTTAAATGAGATCAACATTCAAGATTCGTACCAGGCATCAGCAGCAGAGTGAAAGTCCAGATGATCTTCATTCTTCTCTCTTATTCTTCTCTGTTGTTAGTAGATTCAGTTCTTCTGAAGCTCTTAATGTGTTTCAGGTGGTGTTTCTGTCATGAATGTGATAAGATGCAGACTTCCTCCTTTATATTTAATCAAAAAAAAGAAGAAAAAAAGAAGAACAAACTGTACAGAAGAAAGAAGAATACAGAAATGTTGACATATTTATGCATGTTTTCCTGTGCTCTCCACACTTCATGAGTTCCCATTTGTTTCCCCTGAGGCCTTTGAATAAAAAAAAGAAGTAAGAAAAGAAGTAAGTCAACACACTTCTCACACTTTTACTTTACTTCCCTTCTCCCGTATTTAAATAGCTTCAATTTCCACATTCAGTTCTGCAGAAACAACTGAAAACAGAAAACACTTTAAAATAGTGATAATATCAATAAAACATTGATAAATCACTTACTTAAATACAAGGTTACAGTAAAATACTAAAATAGTATGTTACATTTATTATTAAGTAGACATATTTACCGGATGAGCAAATACAAATGAGGAAAAACACCATCAATTCATCAGGAGCCAATAACCACTAAAGCAGAAGTCACTTAAATAAAAACATGTGCTTAATATTACACATGAAGTCATTTGCCCAAAAATTGTAGGTTTGCGTGTATTATGACTTGAATCTGGATCCTGTTAAACACAGATGAGACACAAAGCTGTGAAGCTCTTATGGGTTGTATTTGTTTTTATGTTTTTATGAGTCTGCTTCCTTGTCATTTAATAGTCAAAGCACTTTGTCCTGTACGTCAGTTCAGTGCACAGCAGCTGCCTGACCATAAACACAACTGTTCAACTATGCAAAGTATATGGAGCTGTAAATCCATATGATAAGATGAGCCACTGCCTGCATTTCACATGAATAAACAAATAATACACAAATAACATCAGTAATGAGCATAATATAACATACAGCTGCAAAAGCTGCAAACATCCTCTGAACTTTACAATAAATCTACAAAAGTTAACATCTTTAAGAAAGTCCAATGACTGACTGTCTACAATAAAGACAGCGGATCCATCTAGTGTTTAGATGAACTTCAGCACCACGGACAGCAGCTCAGATTCATCACAAACACAATCACAGTCTGTCCAGATGAGCTCCTGTTCTCATCAACATGACATTACACTTCAGAAAACTGAGCTTGAAGAGTTGAGTATGAAACTGAAACATAAATCAGCAAATCATGAAGCAGTTTGTGTGGACAGACGTGAGCTGCTGCTGAGTTTGTAAGAACAAGAACATGAGTTACTGATGTGATTTGATGTTAAAATAATAACACTGCATTGTTATAAAAAACAGTTATACTTTATGTTGTTCATGGTGGTATGCAAATACACACACTGTTCAAGCATATTGATAAATTCACATAAATTACTTCAGCAGGTACAACAACAAACTGAAAAGGTCAATCACTAACATGTATTTACTGTAAACACTGGATCACATGAATTTCTGCACTGTTAAACGGTAGCATAAACAGTATTACAGGAATCAGAGGGGTTTATGGGTAATTGTGGATTAGCATATATTGTATTAGTTGAATCATAGGGGTTTGTAGGTAATTGTGGAGTAGCATAGACTGTTTTAGTAGAATCAGAGGGGTTTATGGGTAATCGTGGATTAGTATATATTGTATTAGTTGAATCAGAGGGGTTTATGGGTAATTATGGAGTAGCATAGACTGTTTTAGTAGAATCAGAGGGGTTTGTGGGTAATTGTGGATTATCATATATTGTATTAGTTGAATCAGAGGGGTTTGCAGGTAATTGTGGCATAGCATAGACTGTTTTAGTAGAATCAGAGGGGTTTATGGGTAATTGTGGAGTAGCATATATTGTATTAGTTGAACCAGAGGGGGTTATGTGTAATCCTGGAGTAGCATAAACAATGCAGGAATCTGATGGATTTGTGGGTAATTGATTCTTACACTGTTTATGCCCTTCAACAGAGGGGTTTGTGGGTAATTGTGGCGTAGCATAAACTGTGATAATAGAACCAGAGGGGTTTGTGGGTAAATGGGCAGTTTTGCAGTCAGGGTGAGGTCTGGTGTCTTTAATCTCATCGTAAATGTACAGCGTTTGAGGAACCTGAGAAGAAAATTAGAAATTAATTACAGCTTTTGATGAAGGTCGTTCATTCAAACATTTATTCTTATCAAACAATTTGATCTCACAAACCGCTTCACTGTTTTCTGTTCCTGGTTCAGGCATTTTAAAGACTGAATCAGAGCCTGTAAAACAAATATACTACATTAAACATAGTAATAATAGCAACAAAAATATATAATAATAATAGTAATAATAATTCACGTTTAATAATATATCAGATCTGAGCATCACAGTCCATCGCCTAGTTGTGACCAGCAGGAGGAATCATCTTTCCATTCACTCATTCCTCACACAACAATATCATTCACCGGCAAACAACTGTAAACATGGTTCTCATAAAGAAATGACTCTGACAAACTCATAAAAGGGAAGCTGTGGAATTAGTTCCTTGAGATTTCACGACAAAACCCCACCTTTAGCGCGAGCCCGACGCTTCATGCAGACAGTCACTACACATGAAACGAGTCCAATGATGAGCAGAAGAAGAACCACAGACACAACAATGATCAGAGACGAACCTGAGAGAAAACACAGAGACTGATTATCTCTGATACCTGCAGGTAAACGAGTGAAGATGAATGAATGCATCACCAGAATACCATTTGAGACAGATGGAGAATCCAATGGGAAATCAGATGTTGATGGCTGGGAATTAAGTGAAAAAGGTGGAGTTGTGATTGATGATGATGATGATGATGATGATGATGTTGGCGGTGATGGTGATGATACTGAGGGTGGTGTTTTTGGTGCTAAATAATAGAGAAAATCATTGGCAGGGACAAACAGTGTTACTCTTTCAAGCTTTAAAAGCTTTCGAAACCCAGTAGTTTTCTTTTTGTAAATCTTAACATTTTGCTCGTTAACCTTAATTTGAGGTATACAAGTACACAATATAATAAATATACAATATAATAAATAGTATATATATATATATATATATATATATATATATAGTATGCAATAGAATAAATAATATCCATATAATAAATAGTTGTAGGCTATTCAAATACAGAGACTCATATGAAAGTGAAAAGGCAAACATCCTGCCTCTCATTATGATCATTACACCTACAACCATAAACATCATACAGTAGAACCTGGGATTAAATAAACTTTTGCATATGTTTCTAGTACATATAAAACTGTTAAAACAGTCACAATGCAAACACGCTTATCCACCTCCTTAAAACATGCTTTAGCTCCTTGTTGTCATCTTTAGGCAAACATTTAGTCATGCACGTGTACTGTTTATACATATCATGCAGGTTAGGTATCAATTTCACCATGAGCTCTTATTGCAAACTTCCTGTCGACTAATCCCTATCTTTGTCATATATTAAAAATTCTGTGACTTGTTTAGGACTTCTGTGTTGTAGTTCTAGTTTCTTATTTTACTATTTCATGTCCTAGTCTTGTAGTCTGATTGTAGTTTCTTTGTTGATTAGTTCATTGATTGTTTTCAGGTGTTTCTTGGTTGTCTGCCCTTGTGATTTGTTTGTGTTTTCTGTTTGTGGTTCATTTGCTTTGTTCTGGTTCTCCTATGGTTTTGCATTTCCTTATTTTCATTTAAATGCTAATCTGCATTCAGATCCTCTCATCCTTTGTTTTGAGTTCACCTTACTCGCAGAGAACATAACTACGAATATCTTCATCAGGTTGACAACAACCAATGAACTGGCAAAGAAACTACAAACAGACAAGGACAGGAAATAGGAAACAAAGAAAGCACAAATATAACATGAAAGTCCAAGTGTTTCACTGCAAAAGGTGAAGGTTTGTTCTTTGTACTTGTTTCTGATGCAAATATCTAAATGAGAAAAATATCTGATGATGGGATTTAAAAGGAAAACTACTTTTACAAACTACTATAATTTGTGCACCAAACTGCCAAAAATAACAGCATTAGTAAATTGTTACATAAGTTACTCACCTATTATAATGTTCACTTCAGTGTAGGAATCTGTAATGATAGCTCTATCAACTCCACACTGGTATGTCCCAGAGTCCTGTTCACTCAGATCTCTGAAGGTCACATTGAAAACTGCTGCACTTGTGTTGTCATACAGAGAGAATCTTCCATCTTTGACCCATTTATTTTTCTTATCAGTCCTGATGAGATCAGAGCACCGTCCAATCAGTTGTGTATTTGGCTTCAGTTCTCTACAAAAGTACTTAGTGTTTTGGGTATATTTTGCCTCATATGTGCATTTGATCACGACTTCACCCCCTGGATATCCTGTCATGTTCATGGAGATCACAACACCTACAACAAACCAGCATTTTAAAACAACACTTTATTATGTAAGTTATGAGGTTTTAACAGGATGAACAGTCAAACTGCTTTCAAAGGTTTCTTACCAGGAATCATCAGCAGAGTGAAGGTCCTCATTCTTCTCTCTTATTCAATGATCTTCTCTGGTATCAGCAGATTTAGCTCTACACGGGTCTGAGGCTCTCGATGTGTGTTTCAGGTGGTTCCTGGCAGTGAATCATGAATGTGATGAGATGCAGACTTCCTCTTCCTTTGTCTTCTGCCAGTGTATGTGTCACCATTACAAGGTAAACTGAAGGAGAGAGAAACAGAAATGCAGGTCATGAAAAAAAAATGCATTAACAAAATAAGAACAAATTGTACAGAAGAAAGCAGAATACAGAACTGCTGACATATAAAGAGTTTGTGCAGCATGTTTTTCACACTGCGAGCGTCCAGTGAGATTGTAATCTGTAATGCATCAGGACTTCCTCTTTGTTACGCTCACAACCTTTGAAGGGAAAAAAAGTGTGAAGTCAACACACTTCTCAATAGTTCACTTTACTTCCTGTCTTGTGTGTTTAGGGGAAACCCTTGTTTTCCACATCCCCATACATAGATTAACTCAGTTCTGATGAAACTGAAGAAAACACACTTCATCATTCAGTTCATGTCTAAGTAAAGGATCAGTGTTTAATTGAATATATCACATTTCATTTATTCAGTAATCACTCACATTTACCTGAAAAGACACACTTAGGCACCACCCATTTATCAGGAGCCAATAATAGCTAAAGCAGAATTGAAGTTATTTATTTATGTGAGGTTATTTGTCCATAAATCCATATGATAAGATAAGCCACTGCCTGCTTTCCACATAAATAAATAATGCACAAATAACATCAGAAATGAGCACAATATAACATACAGCTTGGGTCACAGCCCACTGTGCAACAAACAATACAACAGTGAATCAATGAATTCACTGACTTTACAATAAATTATCAAAATCTAAACAATGTCATTAAGAAAGTCTAATGACTGACGGTCTGTTCCACAAAGTCAAGCAGATGAGGACATGATTCCTCATTTAAACCTAGGGCCCTATGATTTCACGATGCAGAAAATTCCTGGACTCCAGTCATAAAAATGGAATTTACTGTAAACGGTAAATTTACTGTTTTCAACGTCTACCGCCTCAATAAATGAGTACATGAACATAATCGCTAGAAATGCTCTTCATGAGCATTTTACTGTTTCTTTTGAGAAAAAAGAACTAGGTCTTCACAGTAACCCGTAAAATGTTCGGCTTAACTTGAAGAAACGGTGACAGAAATATTACTTAATGTAATGATACTACTACTAATAATAATACTACTAAAATTAGTATTAAAACATTATTTTAAAGGAATATTTACCAGAAAAATGATTTATCAAAATTTATAGAAAAATGTAAATACACAACACATTATTTCTGTTACGGAGTCAGCAGACTGAGAGATGGTCGGATCCATATGGACATGACAGGTACAACACAGGCAAGGCAAAGAACATTCCTAGTCCAGGCGAAGGTCTTCGATCTACAAACAATATCCAGAGCGCTAGACAAGAGGGGTAATCCGATAACGAGCAATAGTCCAGGCAAGGTGCAAACAGAGTCTGAACGGCGAGACAAAAAGGGTATCCGAAAAACACAGGCAAGAATCACAACACAGGAAAACAGGTGAACACAACACAAGACTAGACTAGACTAGACTAGAAACTGAGAACTAGAAACTAGAGCAGAAAACTGGCTCTGTAATGCAGCTATCACTAAGTGAGAGATAAACGCTGAACAATACTCAGCAACCTGAAAGAGGAAGTCCATGGTATATATATATATAGTGTGTCTTATTGGTTGCAGCTGTGCCTGTAATCAGTGCAATGGATGATGGGAAATGCAGTCCAGGGTATAGTGCAACAGTCTGTGTAGTGTGAGAGTCTATGTGGTGGATAATGACCTCTGGTGGTGAACAAACGGAAGTTGTGTTTTTTTTTTTCCCCCAGAAATAATGTGTTGTGTATTTACATTAAAATGGAATCCAGAAAATTAATGGAAACTGATAAAAAAATAAATAAAAAAAAACACTTCATAGGGCCTTAAAAATGTAATTTTGTAAAAAAAAAAAAAAAAATGCTGTTTAATATTGTAAGTTTCATGATTTCAATTAATTAGGCATACTTTTTGCTAAAAACAAACAAACAAACAAAAAAAGGAAATTGGAAAAAAAAAATGAATTTGGGAAAAAATTAAACAGATTTCATAGGGCCCTATAAACCCTTACTTATGCAAAATGTCTTATTAAAATATCAGAATTTTTTTTTCTTTTAACAATAGATCCATCACGTGTGGGATCAGCTGCCAGTCCATGAAGCTGCTCTGAGACAAAGTCAGTAAAAACATCATACAGTTGGATCATTTGGACTTTCTGCTGTTGAGTAGATCATTGAATCGTCTGGTCTATCTGCTGTTGAGTAGATCGATGGATCATCTGGTCTATCTGCTGTTGAGTAGATCATTGAATCGTCTGGTCTATCTGCTGTTGAGTAGATCATTGAATCGTCTGGTCTATCTGCTGTTGAGTAGATCATTGAATTGTGTGGTTTATCTGCTGTTGAGTAGATCATTGAATCGTGTGGTTTATCTGCTGTTGAGTATATTGTTGAAACATCTGGAATTTCTGCTGTTGAGTAGATCGATGGATCATCTGGATCTTTATCATCACTCACCTCTGCAGTGTTTTCATTCAAAGGAAGAAGCACAATGGAGATTGTCAAATCATGAAGGGAATTAATGTGACATTCAAACAGCAAATGTAAGAAAGTGACATTTATTTTCTAGAGAGATATGTGTGAGTGTGTGCTTAATCATATTTTGTGGATTTTGGTCCCAGAAGTGTGATAAACCTGATAAAATGTCCTATTTTGGCACAACTGTAATGTCCTCATTTGTAAAATGATAGTTCATAAATATTCATGTTTTGATTAATATTCTCTGCTGATGGTTATATTTAGGTTTACTTTTTTTGTTTCTTTGTTTGTTTTTTGTTTTCTAAAAAAAATAATAATAATAATAAAAAAATCACATTTTCATACAATTTGAATTCACATAAAATTTCCATCTTGTGAAATAGTCCTAGGTTTCTTATGAGATCAGGTTGAAAAATAAAGTTAAAAAGGTTATTTATTTTTAAACTGTAAAAACACAGAACATTTTGTGTTAGGCTTTAGTATATTATTTACAACTGGCTGTGTATAAAAAGCAACAGAAGTCTATGGAAAATCCACATTTAGAGAGCTACTGCACATGAACATGTCTCTCTCTCTCTCTGTGTTTGTGTGTGTGTGTGTGTGTGTTTAGTTCCTAAATCTGACCTCGCGGTGAAAGTCCGGATTGTGTAACTCTTGGTGATTTCTTGTTTCTCTTCCTACACAACACTGTCAGCGCAGTGAGGAAGATGATCATCATGATGACTAACCCAACAGAGACGTAGATGACAGACTCTGTGTGCAAGACGTCACCTGTTACACACATTTCATGTCCTTTAAACTTATTTATAGATGCATTACATTCAAATATTCAAGAAATAAGAGTCATGCAGAGCAACAGACAGGTGAACTGACCTGTTGAGGAGCTGTGCTGATCTGTGATTGTTTCTTTTCTTTCTGTGATTGTGATGCTGCTGGATTGTTGATTCAGTTCTGTTGTATTGAAATATGGCAGTGTGTTTGTAAAAGCACTGATGGTTGAAACCTCAGTGGTCTTATTATCTAAAAGGTGACAGGAAAGATCCAAATATTAGTTATTCTGATAGACAGACTATACATTTAATTTAAAAATGCATATTTTCATTCATTTAATCTGTTTTTAGTACTGTTTCATGCTGCATGAATAAAACCCTTTGACTGTGAAATCACTATAATGCACAGACACATTAGTGGCATATTTTATACTCAACACATTTAAATCCAAGCAAACAAATTACAAGACTAATTGGTCACTATCAGCTTGTTTCCATGCTTTTACAACAGGTAATAAAATAAATCACTTACCCTGTTTAACCAGCAACATAATCTCTGAATAGACATCAGTAAATGCTCTCTCCACAGCACACCAGTATTGTCCTGCATCCTCTGTTCTCAGATCAGTGATGCTGACGGTGAAAACTCTGGCCGTCGTGTCGTCAGTCAGAGAGAATCTCTCGTCTTTAGCTGGAGATCCTGATTTAACCATGATGATTTTATTTCCAAAGGTACACTCGCCTTTACAAAAATACTTTGAATTTGATTCATATCCAGATTCATATCTGCATCTGATGTCAACTCTCTCTCCTCTGTGTCCATAAATTGCAGATTGAGCAACAACAGCTGAAAACAGAAATATCAGTTGTTATGTGTGAGCAAGAGATATTATCAGACCAGAATAATATCATCCATATGAGATTAATCACCATGCAATAACAGAGTAAAAACAAGAAAACAAGTCAATCTGGTCACGTCGGACCTGAGAGTCTTGAACTCACCTGTACAGATGCTGGAAAAGACGAGCAGAACGACACACATGCTGAACATTTACATGCGTTTTGCTTCAATATAAGACTAAAATTCAGCGTCTGCAAACGTTACAGTCTTTCTCTTCCGTACTGAGCGAAAAAAGTATGTGGCGTCTGCAACTATCTTTAACATTTCCTTCCCCTTCTCTGTATCTCTGACCACATCAGCTCTTCAGGACATCTTCAGAGAGCACATTATTAACTCTGACAAACAGCACATGCTTTGCTTATATTACTAATCCAAACAGACTCAGAGCACATTAGTGTTTGCTTTATCAGAATCAAGACTTTAAGCTATAATTTGTTTATATATTAGGTTTTATAACTGATCAAAGAAGAGCACAATTCAGTTGAACAAGACCATACACTGACAGTGAAATAACATTTTATAAGAGTCTTTTTATGAGTTCACTGTCTGTTTGCAGGTGATGTCAGTCAAACTGAGTCAATTTAGATGGAGATTTGCTATAATAAGAGTGACAGGAGCAATGCTAATTTTAAACTATTTCTGCAGGTTGTTTTTATTCCATGTGGGTTAAAGGTTCACATAATGCACACATTATATTTGAATGAAATGCTTATATTGAAATATTTTACCCATTTAATATTCATTTCAATAATAAAACGATGATGAGACAGATAAGAACCCGGACCAATTTCTCCTTATAGGAAAATTATGGGGCATATAAAACAGACCAAATGGACCACTTATAAAATGCTTCTGCAGTTGTTCTTGAAATACAACCCCTACTTGTGAAAGATCTGTAATGTTACATAAATATGACATTGGGCGTTTGATATATTTTTAATGTTTACATACATGTTACATTGGGTATTTTTTTCTCAATTGAAAAAAACAACAACATTTTATCAGTTTTTTGCTAAATAAGTTCTACCGTTTTAGGTGTATGGTTTAACCAGAAACTATTTTTTAGATTTCTTTTTTTCACAACTTGAAAATGTGCAAACTGAATAAAAATAAATAACAACCTCACACTGGAGGTCAACATGTTAAACATGCATGTAGATTTGTTAAAATATGCTTTGAAATGAGCAGCAGAAAATATATAACACTAAAATAACTGAATCAGCTAAAATAATTGAGCAGCTCATTACCATTTTTCTTAATGTGACAAATATGTCACATCAAATTTCCACCTACTGTTATAATGTTAACAGCCCGATGTGACATATACGTCACCACAATATCTTCGTGACTTGTTTTATATCAATTTTTTCAAGAAATGTATTAAAATCAGGTTAAGGGTAATCTAGGAAATGTTATTAAAATATTAGAATCGTTGTATGGGTTGAAACATACCTTTAGTAACAAAAAAACAAGCATTTTTAAAAAATGCTGACACTGCAACATGTGCTAACCAGACAGGCCACCATTTTGGAAATGTTGCCATGGCAACAAAAATGCACACATTGTCACATGACTGAAACTGGGTGTTCATTATATGTCACTTATCTTTCCAGATAATCACCAATGTTTGTGACACCCACGTCACTGTGGGTTCTTATTGGTTAAAAAGATTTTTGTGAGGAAGGAGCACTGGTAGGAAGCTCCTTTGTAAAATCAAGCTGTTTTTATGATTACTACAGTTATAAATGTGTGTAATGCATAGCAGTGACTGAAACTGTCTATTTTAGCTATGGAAGTTGCACATTTTGAGTCAGATCTGGCAACCCTGACTCATGCTACATCAGCTGAATAAACACTGACTAAACAAGACTAAAGTGAAGATTAATTTACCTTTTTATTGGCTTCATTCATTTACCTGTAGATGAGGCATACTAATTATAAAGAAGACTGAAGTTCACGTGATTCATTTTTGCATTTATTTAACTTAACATTAAAGTTTATCCTATTAAATTTATACATAATACATTTTATAAAACTGTTTTGTACAGAAATGTGGCAAAAGCATACATTTTTTTTATTTTAATAAATTTTGAAAGTCACATTTTTTTTAAACAAAGTATTTTTTTATTTATTTATGATTGATCACTGAATATATCGGGCCGTCGTTTGTCTTGAGGTTTTGTGGATGTGTTGCTGTTGAGTAGATCAGGGGCCCGTTTCAGAAAGGAGGTTAAGTGAAAACTCTGAGTATGTTAACCCTGAAATGAGGGAAACTCTGGGTTTTCCGTTTCAAAAT
>JAFVLL020037770.1:0-26619 GCA_021397915.2 Tor tambroides | reverse complement strand
CTACAAAGCATTAAATTCTCTCTCTCTCTCTCTCTCTCTCTCTCTCTCTCTCTCTCTCTCTCTCTCTCTCCCTTTCTTTGTCTTTCTCAGTTCCTCCCTCGCGCTTGTGCTGGTGTTCCACTGACCCATATTCCTCTGGTAGTTCTTTAAAGCTACAGAGCCACAGTCAGCTTTCAGACCAAAGCAGTACTGACATCAAAAAGCCATAAAGCAAAACACAAAAGAAAGAAAGGAAGAACAAAAGAAAGAAAGAAAGAAAGAAAGAATTTTTTATTTTTTTTTGCTGTTGATCTTATTATATACCCAATGACTCATGGCATGATGAATCTAAAACTCCCTCCATTAAGAATTGTCATCTGACTTTAATTGGACTCCTTTCCTTTTGGTTTTATAATAATTAGCAGAGTTTTGAAGCTACTTTTGCAAGCACATCATGGCACCTAAAACTAATAACATATTAAGAATAATGCACAGCAATTACATCTATTTGGTGAGTACAGTAAAAATGCATGGAGCCGGTAAAGCCACGCAGCTGATGTGTTTGAGAGGTTTAGCTGCTCTTCTGCCCAGCGGCTATGTTGGACGGAGAGGCTGATGGAGGATTCTGTGTTTGCCATGGCAACCAATATTGTGTCCTGATACAGGCTTTCCAGCATCACACATTATTTCTGCTTTTGCTGATTAAAAAGATGTTCCATAAATGTATTCGTTTTTGTGTTGACAGCATGTTTTATCCTATAAAACAAGTATGCAGTGCCAGAAAGTTTTAGTGCTTGAAGTGTTAGATTTGATTTGTTTAACATATATTTATTTGACTAATTTTTATTATAAACATCAGTAAACTGTGCCATACAGCATCGTTATTTCAGCTTCTGACACTGCTGCAACAGACCCAGTTTCACCTTTTGCTGCATCAGTGGAATATGTGAGAAAACTACCTCCAAAATAGAGCAGGATGTTTACGTGTGCCTTCAAAAGGTAGCTCTGGGCTCAGCTTCTTGTAAATTTGAGCATCACCACATACATGTATTAAGCCTGGACATATTGCAGTCACTTCCAACAACCGCCATGGTCACTGTTGAACTGTCACATTGATTTTTTCATAGACATTTTGCATTGTGCTGTTCTACTTAAATGTTTTTTTCCCTGACTAATTGCTCTTTTGTGATTCTGTTTTTTTAACTACCTGACAGAATCGCTTCTTCACACAAAGTGCTCTGCATATATCTTTCCAGTCATGTTTAATAAGCATTGTCCGTTTCATCCCAAAATACTACTAACTTTCATCACTCTTCATGGTCTTGTAATGCAACCTTGAATTTTTGGAAAGGCGCTCTACATATAAAGCATAATAACTCAAGATTCAAGATTTTTATTTGTCACGTACACAATTATACAGAGTATAACCAGCAGTGAAATGTAAGATAATATTTTTATTACAACAATGATATTTTTTCTGCAGTTGGATGCACATCTAGGTGCATGACTTAAACAAAGTTATTAGTTATAATAATACAATTTATTAATTAACTTTTATTTGATCTTTACAGCACTTTTTTGTGCTGTGTGAGTTAATCATTTATTTGATGAACTCACAGCACAAAGAGTTGTATCATCTTGCAAGGGTTAGTAACACTTTAGTATAGGAACCAGTTCTCACTACTAGTTGCTTATTAGCATGCACACTATTAACATATTGGCTTTTTATTGGTACTTATAAAAGCACATATTCTGAATGAACATATTCTACATCCCTAATCGTAACCAAAACCTAAACTTAACCTTACTAACTATTCATAGGCAGCAAATTAAGGCAAAAATCGCAGTTAAAGGTTTGTTAGTAGCGAGAATGGAACCTTAAAATAAAGTGTGACCATTATTTCATTAAATTATTCCACGGTATTAAAGCAACTATGTTGAGGCAAACGTGCATTTGCGAAAGGCGACCGTCAGCTCCACATAGAGAGACACGGGCTGACAGCAGCATGACATTCACCAAAAGAGCTGATCGCCTTTGAAAATGATTTTAAAGTGATTGCTGTCGAGCGTTTATGTTGAAGTGCGTTCCTGACATGTGTGTCTTTTCTCTGGCGCGTGTGTGTGAGGCTGCGGGCATTTAGTGCTGTCGTTGGTTGAGTATTGAGCTCCAGTCTGACCTACTTTCGTACTTCGCTTCAGCTCAGCGCTGTTTACAGGCGCTCGTCAGCGGAGGATGTGGACCCGGTAACGAAAACACGCCGAGTCGCGTGCGCTCCCGTGCCGCTTTTATCCTGGAATTCTTCAGTTAGTGTGCTTTGTACATATTTTGTCCCGTGTCCGACTTCAGAGTGGCTCTTTCGGGGGTTGTTTATGAGCTCACTCGTGGATTCGGTATGAGAGGCGCGGACGAGGGCAAAAGTGGTGTGGATCGGTAGTCCTTAACGCACGGTAAGATATTCCCTACGTTATATATTGTAATGCAAACAAGAAAGTAAGACAATTTATGTTTTCGGAGCATTTAAAGATCGCTCGTTTGGTTCCATTGGATTCTTCGCTTTTTGTGGAATCAAGGTGGAAATCTTAAGTTACGGAGTTGTGAATATTAAGAAATTGACGCCTGACCGTGGAAGCGGGTTCTGTGATGTTACCGCGCGCTTTCCTGCACCTTAATCATTTTATCCCGTGCGCGATGGACTGTATGAGCGCGCTAGCAAACACATTCAGTCCGGTTTTGGACGATGCAATGAAGGCGTGTTAATATTTTGTCTGTGGCTTTTGCTAGTTTGACCGTCTTTGTTCTGGATTGATCTGAAATCTTGGAATGCGGTCAAAATGGGTCACTGTACAATGCGCTGAATCCGGTATCTCCAGCAGCATAAAACCTGCCTGCTTGGACGATATGTGTCACTTAATGTTGGGCTATTGAGACTTGAAAAATGACTTGAACCCATCTGGACTTGTGTGAGAAATTCATAAGAGCTCCTGACTTAGCCTAATTACACGGTCCAAATTTTTTCATCCTTATGTTGTGATAGCATAGTTTCCATCCACTTGTCACTTTAATTTCTATCTTAATCGGTTTCTTCATTCAAAGTGGTTGAAGAGGTGCATACAGTAGACTTACCTCAGGGTTTGAAACATAAGAAAATAGCTGAGTGGTTTGATTTTTGTTTTATTCTACTAGTTCCGTGGCCTTGGACTCCTTCTGCTGTTTGGGCTGGAAGTGCGTGTTTGGGTTCCGTTTGTTGTGGTTCAGGAAATAATTTGGACTTTGCAAGTAACAATTTAAGGGCAGCAGACGCGTAACGTGCCCATGGACATTTTTAAAATTAAATTTACACGAATGTATAAAGCAGTTACGAATGAATTGGGCTACATGTTTTAGTCAGAGCGTCTTCAAATAGACTCTAGCAAACAGAAGTCGCGTTTTGTCTGAGGAAGCAACCATGGCAACAGAACGCCGCTTTCCGTTTTCGAACATTAATGAACAAAGTTATGACAAAAAGATAATTTAGCACTTCATTACAAGTGTACATACCACATTTTTAATGTACTTTATTATGCATGCAGCTTTTTAGATTCATATTATGTATGAAATATTTAGAATAGTTCAAAAAGACTAAAGATTTGAAACAAATTGCTGCTTAAATAGTTTTTGCTTAAATGTATTAATTTAGCAATATCCAGAGCGGCTTACAAATGAGGAATATTCCAAGCTCTTTATTATAAGAACCAACATTATCAACATTATCAGTATGTCAGTTGTGATGTGCAAGAGCAGAAATGAAGTTTAGGATGTGGTGTCTTTGTTTTTGGTTGTGGATTAATTAAAGGGATGTTCACCGAAAAATGAAAATACACTCATAATTTAATTACCCTCATTTCGTTCCAAACCTGTATGACTTTCTTTCTTCTGTGGAACATAAAAGAAGATATTTTGAGCAATGTCTCACTTTCCCTGTGTGTGTGTGTGTGTGTGTGTGTGTGTTGCCAAAACAATGACTTCCATTCTATGGAAAAAAAAATGACTATGAAAAATGAGTAAATCATGACAGGATTTTCATTTTTGGGTGAACTATCAATCCCTTTAAGTGATGGTTGTGGGTTAAGTAGGTTTAGTCCTAACCCTAACCCTTCCCAAAAGTATTTCATGTCATTTAGAGGCAAGTGCGAGCATGTGTGAATCTGTGAGTTCTTGTAATATCACACATGATGGAGGCTGTTGCATGTTCATGTGATGGATGAGACTTGCATGAATCCTTGTAAACTTGTGCAGTGTGGATGAGTGTGTAGATGTGTATCGGAGCTGGGCCCCATGGTCAATGGTGTGTGTGTGCTGCTGCTGCTGCTGCTGTACGGTGGGCCCCTGGTTAAAGGTGGACTCTCGGCTTCATAATAATACTGTAAACAGTCAGTGATGTAATAATTCCCTCACCTCTTACACAGGGGTCAGGCTGTTTGGCTCCTGGAAAACACTCTTTGTTGTTCTCTCTCTGTCCTTATCTGTTTTCCTCTGTCTCTTGCCCTGGTCAGGAGCCTGTTGTTACTAATTACCATTTGTATAAATACTTCCGCCATTTCTTTGTGTACTGCACATATTGCCCTGAGAGACAAATTAAGCTGTTTAATAAAAGCACAGAAGGATGCTTGATCCTCATTGCTTTTCCTGACCTTTTCTTTCTCTAGGTTATGTTTTTGTTTGTGAGTGAGTGTGTGTGATTATGGATGAATGAGGTGCACTTGAAACATTCACCTGGCTGATTGAAACCGTGAAACATTCACCTGGCTGATGAAAGCAGCATTTAGAGTAAATGCAGGGAAAAAACACTGCTGCATGAATCATCCCAGCAGTGAATCAGCACTCCACAAGATCCACAGTGCTGTTGTCTCTGTCATTCTTTACATAAATGCATTTTATATGCATTCTGCTTTGTGAATAATGAATAATTACAACTAGTTAATTAAACAATGACTCTAATTTAAACAAACTAAATTTCAAATGATTTTTTTTCACTCCATTTATTGCTAATTTATATTTCATATTACTGAAATGACTAAACAGACAAAATGCACAATAAATACTTGTGCCATAGATACATTTAGATATACTGTGTAACTAATATTTGGTACATTGAAAAGCTATACAGGTCTACACAGACATACACAGATCTTTATGGCTATATTAGTGAAAATGTGTCATATACTCACTTGTTTTCATTTAGCAAGGTCATGACATTTACCATATTCTAACCTTAAAACCATAGTTGTTTTTTTTTACAAGCTGAGCCCTTAGACATAAAATATTTACTTCAAGTACAAATTTCCATTTAAACAATTAACTACAATTCAGAAGTTTGGGGTCAATGAGATTTTTTATTATTTTTTTTAAAGATGACTCACCAAGGCAGCCTTTTTTTTTTTTTTTCTTTCTTTTTTTTTTTTGGTCAAAAATACAGTTTAAAATACTGTTTTCTATTTGAATATATTTTTAAATGTTTTATGGCAAAGCTGAACATTTAGCAGCAATTACTCCTGAATTCAGTGTCACATGATTGTTCAGTAGTCATTCTAATATGTTGATTTGGTGCTCAAGTAAATTTCTTCTTATTATCTATATTGACAACAGTTGTGTTGCTTAATATATTTTTTGTGTGGAAAGTGTAATACATTATTTTTTTAGGATTCTTTGATAAATAGAAAGTTCAATACATTTATTTTAAGGAGCATTTATCATTTTTAATAACAGTATACATGTAGCTATTTACTGTCAGTTTTGATTAATGTTTAATGTGTCCTTGCTGAATAAAAGTATTCAAGCTCTTGAACAGTAGCTTATCTCTACGTGATGCTTTTAAGCTGTTGACTATAAAGTCCATGCTTGTATATATAATGGTCCTCATTCACGAAGCACAAGCAGAACGAATTTCGGTCAATGTCGTTCGTACAGCCATGCATAAATTTGTACTCAGTTCAGTAAGAAATTTGTTCTGCTCATGTTTCATGAATGAGGCCAGTACACACGTCTCTGGGTTAACATCGCATTAACATTCCTGTAACACTGCACCAACATTGTGCTAAAAGTGTGTTTGCTTTCCTGTTGCTGCTGTAACATTCTCGAGTGTTTCCACCCCTTCCGGAATCCTCCTGGGGCCCCTATCAGCTCCCACCACTGAGTGTGACCCTTGACCTCTTTCTGAACCCAACAGCTACTTTTACACACTGCTGTGTCTGATGTGTGTGCATTTATTTGGTCATGTACAGGTGTTTGTTAGCTTGTGTGTATTTATGTGTCCATTGTGTGTGTAAGTAGATAATAGGGAAGATTCTTATTAGTGAGATGTTACAGAGAATGGGGAAGGAGTTAACTCTCTGATAAAAGAATAATCACCTTTCTTACAGTGACCTCTGTTCTCTTTGCTCAGTTTATTATTTTATGTGCTGTGTTGTTGCTTTTAGCAGACAATACACACACAAATACACACAAATAGATAGATAGATAGATTGATAGACTGATTGATTAAATGGAACAGTTCATTGAAACAAACAAATTAAAACAAAAATTATAAAAAAAAGTTAGCACATGTACTTTTGTTGCGTATCTTATTTGATAAATCAGGCTTTTATCACGGTGGCAGAGAGAGCTCAACATGCTGCAAATAGAAAAAACACCTGCAAATTAAGAAAACGGCTTCATCAATTTGAGTTCATCAACTTCATCAAACAAAGAAACGCACTGCAAATAAAATTCTTTATTTGGTTGTGTTGTGAGTATTTGCAGCACATTTCTTTATTTGTTTGCGTTGTGAGCATTTGCAGCACCTGCTGTCAAACTGATGAAGATGTTTTCTTGATTTGCTGGTGCTTTTTCTATTTGCATGTGTTTTCCACCGTATTTTATGGCTTGGATATAGGAGAATATGGAGCTCATACTTGAGGAGAAAAGCTGTCAATTCACAATGTCAAACTTTCCTGCTTGGTTTAATTTGTCATGTTATGTGAAATTTAAAAATATAATTAAATGATATCTTCACACTTTTGCATAATTTAAAAATTGGCAGAAATATTCTGTTCATATTTTTTATGTTTATTTTTTCTTCATACAATCATGTCTCATAATTCATCTTAAGCTCTTCACTGTCTCCTTGGTAACCAAGTAAACAAATATAAAAAAAAATAGTGGCAAAATGGCAGAACTTGGGCCCCGTTTACACTAGTGCGTTTTCGTTTTAAAACGGCGTTTTAGAATGAAAACGATCAACGTTTACACTGGCGTTTCCGCTGCGTTTCAGAAACGATCTCCGTTTACACTACACAACCGAAAACGCATGTCACATGACCATTTATGCAGGTACAACCATAGATATGTATAGGTAGATTCCCTATTATTTAGATCGCGGACGCGTCTGCGTGCTTGGAGCGGTCGAATGAGAAATCTACCTATACGTATCTATGGGTACAATAACGAGCATGCTGTTATTGTTTACATGGTCATCAAGGATACGCAGAGCGAATGTGGGCAGCCACGCCATCGTTTTCAAAAGTCTCCGTTTTGGTCCGTTTACACTGAAACGCAACCCCGGAGTTTTCAAACTAAAACGGGGTCTGCAGCATTTTCAAAAGTCTCCGTTTTCGACCTTGAAAACGCCGGAGTAGTGTAAACGATAGGCGTATCCGTAGCAAAAGTTATGCGTTTTAAAACGAAAACGCACTAGTGTAAACGGGGCCTTAGAGACAGTTAAGGCCCGTTTACACCAAGCACGATAACTATAACGATAACGATAAAGATAGCGATATTAGCGTCCACACCAGCAAACAATATCGTCTGTTTATTCTAAGCGCACACGCGTCTGCAGCTTTAAATTCTTTGAGCTCCTTATAGCAGGATGGATTCTGACTGGATGTCAATGTTTGTATCATTCATCAGCTGGAAAAAATCGTTCTGAAAGTGATTCCTACGATATCGTTTCTCTGTGGCTTTATCGTTATAGTTGTGGTGTGGACTCTGCTATTCTTTCATATTGAGAATGATTTTTAGAACTATATCTTTATTGTTATCTTTATAGTTATCATGCTTGGTGTGAACAGGGCTTTATAAATATAAAGTCATCATAAACCATTTCAGTGGGCCTGTTTATACTTGGCCCCTTACTAGTTTACACGGATAGCTATCCAATCATGGAAAGACCAGGTGTAAATTTATTCTAGATGGATTGCAGTCCGATTACACACACCTTCAGGAGGTGGTTTGAGACTCATTCTAGAAGCAGCTGGACAAGTGTAAATGCATCTGGTTGTTGAAGGCTCATATGTAAATTTTACTCCTCCCAAAACGGCCAAAAATAAAGATTTGACAGTGTGCGGCTTTCGGCTTTCAGTAGCTAGATACCACAATGCTACTGCAACATGCATCATGGCCTGTCAGAGATGAGCAACTCTCTTCAGCAACCATGTGCAAACTGATGCAAATAAAACACACCGCTTGCAGCACAATTTGCGGCATCTTCGCATTTTCAACACAGTCATCATATTCATTAAAATCGGTGAACACTATTCTCTCATCAGTACGGATGACAGTTTCTCAACTGTTATGGTCTTGAAATCAGCTATTTTTGGTATGGAAACCAAATTTTTCACACAATGAATGTGGAAATGGGTTATGATGATTTCATGTAAAAATAAATGAATATGTATGACAAAAAGTTTCCAGTAGAGTTACAATGTGACCTACATACAACAGCAAGAATGGAAACCTTGGAAATAAAAATGACTGTAGATAATTAAATTTATGTGCTTTTTTAGTTGTTAATATCTATTAGGAGTGTTTGAAAGTTGTTCATCCTGTCTATGCTCTGTACTTTCCAAGAGGTGTCTGTGTGTCTCAAGAAGTGATTGTTAATATGAACTTTGATTTGAACTCATTGCTCTCTCTCTCTGTGTGTGTGTGTGTGTGTGTGTGTGTGTGTGTAATTTGAGGACACGCTGTAGGTTGTAAACATGTATCTGTGTGAGCTACACATCACTGGGTGTGGCTGAGGGCAAATTCTGTGTGGACAGTCGGGTATGATTTTTTTCTAAAAAGAACTAGATCAGATCATGTCCAGTATTTGTTTATGTCCTGTTTAAGGAGAATGAGTGTGTGTATGTGCCTGTGTAAATGTGTTGAGGTTAAAATATTTGGGTAAGGAGGGGTGGCCAGTTTACAATTGATTTTTTTTTTTTTTTTTTTTTTTTTTTTTTATAGGTGCCTTTTTTGTTTCAGAGACAAAAAGAGAGATATTCAGGTCTTTCTGCATGGGAGAAAAAAATCTCTTCTTTTCTCAGTGGCTTCCTTCATGTGGTTGAGTCTTTCTCTTCTTTCCTCCTTTTGTGTCTATAAACTGTTCATAAACAGTTTATTCATGTTTTACAGTGCTGTTTGCTGTGTGAATGAGAATGTAGCACACGTTCACATTGAGTACAGCAGTGTTTTAGAGAGCAAGATGCAGCAACTCAAACTCAGAACTTTATTTACATGATTCATGATGGCACTGATGTTTTGTCATATGTGACCCTGGACCACAAAACCAGTCTTAAGTGTCAATTTTTCAAAATTGAGATTTATACATCATCTGAAAGCTGAATAAATATGCTTTCCATTGATGTATGGTTTGTTAGGATAGGACAATATTTGGCCGAGATACAACTATTTGAAAAATCTGGAATCTGAGGGTGCCAAAAAATCAAAATATTGAGAAAATCACCTTTAAAGTTGTCCAAATGAAGTTCTTAGCAATGCATATTACTAATCAAAAATAAAGTTTTGATATATTTATGGTAAGAAATTTACAAAATATCTTCATGGAACATGATCTTTACTTAATGTCCTAATGATTTTTGGGATTAAAAAAAAATCGATAATTTTGACCTATACAATGTATTTTTGGCTATTGCTACAAATATACCCCAGCGACTTAAGACTGGTTTTGTGCTCCAGGGTTACATATGTGATGTGTTGAAGCCAATGTTGGCATTCCTCCTAGCAGTTGTATAGTTTTAATTGTTGATCTTGAAGTAGTATGCTGCTAAATTGGTTTCATTCTAACTCATGTATTTATTAAGCTGTTGTGTTTCTTAATGCAATTTTTTATATCCCTTGGTGGTAATTATTGAAAGTTTGTTTGTTTTCAACTTAAAACTTGGTGAAATGATCTCAGTGTGTGCATGAATACGCCTCCATTTTGAACATTTCTATCATATTTTAACAATACTGTGATACTATTGAAAACCGTAGTTATTTTGGTCACTATAATCGTGATATGAAATGTTCATACCATTTCATCTTTACTATTAGCACAGAATTTGCTATTAGCAGAGTTTGCTGTGTTTTTTATTTGCAAAGCTGCAAATACACTGCTGTTTGCAAGACTTGATTCTGATTGGTCAATTGCAGTGTGTAGTTGTCAGATCTTTGAATTAGTGCTGTCAAATTGATTCATGGCGATTAATCGCTTCCAAAATAAGTTTGTGTTTACATAATATATAAATGCACACACATACATGTATACATTTGAAAAAATATATGTAATTTATATTTACATATAACATTAATCATATAATACATACACAGTATACACACATTCATTATGGATGTGATTAATCACCATTAATCTATTTGACAGTACTAATTTGAATATGAGTAAATATTATTAGCAGAGTTTGTTTGTTGTATGTGCTATTATCAGCGTTTGTTCTGTTTATTGTAACTGAGAGTTGAACGTTTTAATGGCTTTTAGCAAAGAGAGAGTTGTTCGTTACTAGCACAGATTTGACCATGTTTGTTATCAAGAGAGTTTGCTGTGTTTATTACTCCTGGACAGTTTGCTGAATTCATTATCGGCACACATTGTATATTCATCAGAATGATTGCTGTTTATTATAAGCAGACAGTTTGCTGTTTATATTATTGCCAGAGAATTTGCATCATTATCATCAGAGTTTGCTGTTAATATCAGCTGAGAATTTATGTTTAACAGAGAGTGTTTATGAGAAAAGAGTTTGTTATGTTAGGAATGAGTCACAATCGTGAACTAAAACTGACTAGTCATGTAGTGAGGTTGACTAGAATTTTGATTTGGTTTGATTTTAAGAAAATAACACTTATTAGCATGCTGTGTGTTAGCATTTAGCCATTAAAACTTCTTGGTAAAACAGTAAAATCCTCTCTGAAAATTTTCTGTAAATTCATTCTCTTTGAAGCACGAGTGATACACACATGCCAGATAGACATCCTTGGCCATTGCTTCACAACTCAACCTGTTTCTCCCCATGACCATTGCATTTTCAAGCAGTTAAATTTTACGAAATGTAGCTTGAAACTTTTGAATTCTGTTCTTTTCTGTTGTGCTCCATCCAGCTGCTCTAGACTTGAACACAAGACTGAATCCTACGTGCTCATCATACAATAGACAGAGAATTTGCTGTTTATTATTAGCAGAAAGTCTGCTGTATTAATCATTAGCTGAGAGTTTGCTGCGTCTTGTTCTTTGTGTCCCTTCTCTTTCATCATCTTTTTCATTTTCATTTTAAATGTGAATTAAATACGAAACTGTAGTTCAAAGGCTTGAACTATTTGTCAGACACAATTACTGTGGAGTAGACAGAACACAGTGTGTGCGTGCGTGATCTGTATACAAGCGTATGTGTGTGCATAAATGTGGGTGGATATGTGTGTATACCGTATGTGCTGTATTTTTTTTTATAAAGTATAAAAAAATACAGCTTAAAAAATAAATACAGCCACAAACTTTTTTTTTAATAAAGTTTGTGGACGTGCTGTATTCTAATTCTATCCAGCTGTACCCAATCTTACTGCTTCTCATTTGTGCTTGTCTGGTCATCACCACCGTTTTGCTGAAACTATTCTTAACCAACTCATGTATGGTAAAAGTCATAATGAATCTCTCTCTCTCTCTCTCTCGTGCTCTCTCTCTCTCTCTCTCTCTCTCTCATTGTGCTCTGAAGCAGCCTGATGGTATGAAATAGTTCAATTGCAAACGCTCACATTTGTGTAAATTGTGGCTGATATATAGCAAGCACATTTCTCTTAGTAACATTAGAATTGCCAGCTCAGTTTTTGGTTTAGAAACTTTCCATTACAACCTAATATTTCTAAGGATAATAAATATTTGTTTTTTCATTTTGTCCTGAAATAAAAGACAATTGTATTACCTGGCATAGCTGATTTCACAGATCTGTCAGTGTGATGTTATGCAGAGCAAAACATGTTTTAAAAAGGTGTGTGTGTGTGTGTTTGAGAGAGAGAGAATATAGGTCAGTCATTATCTCACAAACACATACCTCTGCTCATCTGATAAGTAAAAACTCAGATTTCTGGAATTGTTTCATAAACCACAGATGATGTGTGTATATGTGCTGATAGTTTAAGCACAGTGACAGAGTACAATAAATGTTTCCTAGTCATCTTTATTTATTAAATATATTTTTTTATTTATTAAAAAACCTTTTTAAAATGGACCACTGTTGTTTATTTCCTATTTGTTTTTTCATTAAAAAAAAAACTTGCAAAGAAAATTTGGGTGAAGCTGTTTTCAGATCCTCTATCTCTGAATGAAAGCCTCCGATCAGGGTCAAGTTATCTTAAACCATACAGCTTCCTCCAGTGCTAATTTAGTCAACTAGGACTAACTAGTCATCCCGCTGACTATTTGATTTTGAAAACATAGTTTTGTAAATTCATGTGCCGTTTAGTGCCGTTTAAGCAGAAAGCTTATATTTTTTCATTTATATTCTTGGTGTAGGTGGTGCTGCTAACCAAATTGACTTACGTTACTGGCAAATGTCCAAATAAGAAGTCAAAAATACACAGAGCTTGCTAAGATATTCCTTTTAATATCAGAGAACCTCCTAACAAGACAAAAATTCATACAACTAACTTAAAAGCTTATGTTGAAATCCTCTTAATGACTGATGAAATTCTGTGTCAGGGTTCAGCATTTTTTTTGTTGGTTTGTTTTGTTTATATTTTCTCATGTCTTGTCTTGCTTTCCAGTTGAAATATCTTAATTAAAACAAGATTTGAGAAGCAAAATTGCATTATAAAATAAGACACAGTCTCTTGAATTAAGTTTATTTTTCTTGACTCATTGACACATAGTTTTTCATATCAACAGGGTAAGAAAAAACTATTTAATTCCAGATATATTTTTGAAACTACAATAACATATGTTGTTTTGATCTATCCATTCTCCAAACTGCTTATCCCATGTAGGGTCGCGTACCCAACCAAACCCATGACAAAACTACTAACTGAGAAAATGATTTTTTGTGGTGCAGTTTGAAAAGGTTTATCCCATTGATTATTTGTTTCCACATACAATTTTCACTCTTTCATACACTCTTTAAAGGGGCCATCAGATGCTAAATTCATTTTACAAGTTGTTTGAACATAAATGTGTGTTGGAAGTGTGTGTACACATCCATCCTATAATGATAAAAATCCACCCAGTGTTTTTTTTTTTTTTTACTGATGTTAAAATCCCTTTCTCACCCAGTTGTTCTGAGATTCCTGTCAGAATGACGTAGTTCTGCACAGGCCGGCCCCATAATAGTTGATTGACAAGGCCGTCCATTGACCTACTTCCGGAGTGAGCTCTGGGCGAGCTGGTCCGCTATTGTGTCGACTCTGGTGCAGGAAGATGGGTGAATGCCTCCGATTAAGCGATTGAAGTGTTTAGTTGTTGGATGTAATAATGAATATAGCAGTCGTCATTTACTCCCGACATCTGAGCCGCTGAAGACGCAGAGGATTAACGTTACTTTCATTTTGAAGGGAATGCTATGATCCCCGATCTGCCTACATGCATCTATGTTCGCGCGAATCATTCGTTATCCAGCTTCATCTGAAGAAGTGAGTATAAGGGTTTTTATGAATCTTTGCAAATCGCCTTTCCTAATAATGTGCTAGTTAGCCAGTTTCACGGCTGAAGTTTAGTATGCTCCATAGATGCCTCATTATCAACTGTTTCTATGGGCAGCGACACGTAAGCCATCCGCCATTTTTGGAACGGTCTGCGAATCTTTGAGCGCATTGACTGTGTGCGTCCACAACAGCAAGTTTTACGCTTGTATATCTTTGAATATTCATTGATTATTATGGTGAATGTGAGATGGCTGACACGTCAACGTATCTGGAGCGGTCGAATAGCGAATCTACACATATCTATGGTCTGCTCTTCACTCCACGGAAGAGAGGGGCGGAGTCAGCAGAGCTCATTAGCATTTAAAGCAAAATGGATTAGAACAGCGTGCTGAAAACAGAGCTGATTTTGACAGGGTAAAGAAGGTGTTCTTTACACTACCATTGAGAAATTTTAACCACAGTACGTTATAGACTTTTCATTAAGACCCTAAAGAATCATATCAACTTGTGTAAAATGGGCATCCGATGACCCCTTTAACTACTCATCTCTCTATCCCACTTTTTCTTCTTTATTCTTGTCTGTTGTGTTGGATTATGAAAAGAGCTTGGCGTAAAAGATGTTTCTAGGTCATGGCACTCCTTGCCGAAGCAGCATTTCCTGAGCGTTGTGCCAGTGTAGCATTAATGCTTAAGCATAGGTGTCAACACAATACATTTTGTGCATTTTCGTTTCTTTGTCATCGGATATTGCATTAAACTTTTAATGCAAAAATTGATAAAGTGAGTAAGCAGCACCTCAGTTCGAGCAGTTTACGCCGTGGTCAAAACAGCAGAAGGATTATAGACTAGACAAAGGTGGAGATCGACAGCTGATTTGTATATAATTAGACTTGAGCTAAAACAGCTCTGATACACCCACAATCTTCATTATTGTAAAGGTTTGCGTGAGAAACAATTGCAGGCAGTTATTGAATGAGCGTGTAGCTCTAGATGATGAACAGGTTCCGTGGCGCATCAACAGATTCTTGTTACTGTGTTTGTTAAGCAAGCGAGATGCAAGTTGGGTAAAAAAAAAAAAAAAAAAAAAAAAAGGTTTGAGTTTTATCAAACACATTCCATATAGCATGATGATTCTACATTTCACTGTGAAAGTAAAGGGAATCGGATCGGGGGAGATGGGAACCTTTTACGTTTTTAATACAAATGTACCTGGTTTAAGAAACCTATGGTTTATACCATTAATAAACCTAAAGATTACATCATAATATTAAATTTAATACAAGACAGAGTGTTACAATCAGTGTAACAGTTGAAAAAAATAAATGTATTCACTATGTCTCAAGTAAGATCACATTTCATAGTAATATTTTGCTTTAATATAATAACGTCACTGAGTAGTTTGACATAGGAAATATTTTAGCTGTGAAGGAATTACATGTTTAAAGCAAAAGTATGAATGGGACTTTTCAGTTGTAATTATCCAAAATCTATTTTTTTAAAATAATTTAATAATTTTTTAACATTACTCTTCTGAGTTTTCAGCTGTTTACTTTGATTTTTGGCTGATTTTTGATCACGAAGCGCACAGCATGTGGTATCTCTGCTGGCTTTGGTGAAGTGTAATGTATCTGGAGAAGTGGCAATGTTTTATTCATTTGACAGAGAGGGAACAAGAGAGAATATTTAATTAATGTCAGTGGTCTTTTTCCATATTTCCAGGCTTGTAAATACAGTTTAATTTTAAAAAAATCACTCATTTGAAACTTTTTGTTGATTGTGTACAGAACAGTTTGCTGCTTCACAAAAAGGCAATGAACAAATGTTCTGCTTGTATGATACTTTTAATACTGTTTATTATTATTATTCAATAAAACTTTGTGCTTTGTGCCAGGCATTAGAGATGCATTCAACTTTTTCAACCAGCTTTGTATTGTTTCAGTGTCAGTAGTAAATGTAAATGAACAATGTGTATTCTTTAGCCATGTAACGTGCATCCAGGACTCAGCAAAAAACAATGTGAACTAAAAAAAAAAAAAGAGAGAGAGGAAAAAGAAAAAATATATTTAAATTATACTAATTATGTATAGGCCTACTTACAGGAGCCTCTAGTCTATAAAAAGCTTTTTTGAGTTGAGATCACATGACCAGCCCAATACTACTTAGCATTGTCAGACACTTTCAGTTACAGAATAAATTAGTCATGGACTAAAACAATCATAAATACAGCATAAAACCTGGCAACTAAAACACCCTTTTTGTTTTCTTCAACAGGTTCTTCTGTTTCCATCATTAACTTCATGGAGAGAGAAAACTGTTTTGCAAGTGTACATTAGCATTAGATGTTTCATCTGGAGGACAAGAGTCAAGATAAACAATATCTTGATGGTAAGCTAGTTTTTGGCCTATAAGGACTGGCTAGCTGTAAGAACATAACTGCAGCATCTATTGGCTGCCAATCAGCACCGGAGCCTAGCCATCAGAGATTTGTGAGTAGTGGCTAACCACTAGTATTAGGTGGTTAGCGTGTGGTGTCCATTAGGATTTCTGTGGGTGTTTCGAGTGTAGAAGACACGAATGGGACACTCTAGCCTTTCCAGACAGCCTGAATGGGAGAAGGAGTGAGCATGGACAACCTTTTGGAGTTTGGAGGCCTTTGTCCGTCCACCCGGAGGGAATGGGAGTGAGTCTACACTAACGTCAAGATATGCTTGTTCTTTTTGCACATTTATAATTCATTTGCCATGTTATATATATATATTTTGTGCAGTTTTAATTTTTTTTATTTTTCCTGTGATTTCCTCTCAGCACAGGCAGCTGTGTGGATGATTTAATGGATGAAGATGAGAAAGACAGAGCAAAAAGGTCTGTGTGTTTAGCTCTTCATAATCAATACACATTATTGTGCAATGCTGAATAATAAAATCCCACATTAGACTGTAAACCTGTGAACTTTAATTGTGTCCAGAGGTGATTAAGAAATCACACCTCTAAAAGCTCTTCGCACTTTCATTCAACACAATAGATTTTCCTTGAGAAAAAGTGTCTAGGGCTGAGAGAGAAAGAAGGAGAGTAATGGAAATTGGAGATAATTGATAGGGTTGAAAGGATTTTTGATGGGAGTAAAAAATAATAATTTTAGTACTTTTTTGCTTTTACTCCCAATACAGCTACAAATGCTAATGGTCATGAGATTTTATTATTATTATTATTATTATTATTATTAAAATGAGGGAAAAATGTTTTCTGTAACATGAGTAAGTTAAAAAAAAACAAACACGTTTTTGTCAGTTTGCATGACGTTGTGCACCACAGAAGTACATTTATATTCAATGCATGCATTTTGTCCATCTCTCTCTCACTTTCTCTGCAGGGCATCCCGTAATAAATCAGAGAAGAAGAGAAGAGACCAGTTCAATGTTCTCATTAAAGAGCTGTGTACGATGCTGCAGGGTCAAGGTCACCCCCGCAAGATGGACAAATCCACCATCCTGCAGAGAACCATTGACTTCCTGCAGAAACAGAAAGGTGCGGGAGAAAAGTCACATTAAATAAAACCAGATGGAAAAATAAATGTAGTTTGATGGTGCCTAACACTTCTCCCAACCTCCCAAGTTTCACTCTCATTGCCTTTATTTTTGTGCTAATATTATCTAATATTATTTCTTTTGGATATTTTAACAAATGATTTTCAAAAAAAAAACAGAATTATATCCAACTCTCTCTCAAAACATCATCTCTCAGTGAAACGGCACCTGAAGTCGAGAATCATGATTTTGTTCCTCATATTTGTGTATGCAAGGAATATTTTGCATATGTGTGGTCACATGCAGTTCTAGAGATAAAAAAAAAACCTTCATTCAAATAAAGTTGATTTTCCAGAGATGTAAACCTCATTAGAAGACAATCGAGTTGCAGATGTTTTGTTTGGTAGATGGTTTGATTTGATTCGAAATGGTTTGTATTATCAGTGCCACAATTGAGTTAAATTTTGACTGTGTTTTGTTTCGCTAATGCCAGGGTTTACACATATTTTGGATTCTTGATTAACACAGAATAATTTATTTTTGCATTGGTGAGGGGAGCTAACTTCTTCAAACTCCTGGGAGTATCAGTACTAACACCTTTGTGTGCCAGAAGCTGCTGTGTGATGGGCCCAGTTCCATTTCCTGTCTGAATCCAGGGCACAGCTGTCAGGCCATCAGCAGAACGTTTACTGGCAGCAGATTTCACTGCTCCTATAAACAATCCCACTGCCGTTTCCAACTTCCTTACTGTTTGATTGAAATTTCTTTTCATTTTCACCCATTCCATCCAAACCTATTAGTCCACACAATTCCTTTCTCAGAATTCCACAATCAAGTTCTCACAACATTTTCCTGCTGTTTGATGTTTTCCAGAGATCACGGCGCAAACAGAATCCTGTGAGGTCCGGCAGGACTGGAAGCCTTCTTTCCTCAGCAACGAGGAATTCACCCAATTAATGCTGGAGGTAAAGGAATCTTGTAACCATCATATCTGCTTCATCAACCTTCAGTTTCTCTGATGCCATGTGGGAATACTCCACACTTCAGCTGTATTTCTTAAGTGCCTTGCTGTCAACACATCATGTATTTTGCGAGGCTATGAGATGCCTTATAGCGCTGCTTCAGGCATAACTGTGGAGACTACTTAAAAAAAAAAAAAAAAAGAAACATTACGAATAAAGGAAACTCATGTAAGTAACTTCATATACAACTCGTGTAAGTAACTTCAATCATGTAGCAGAAATACAGGATGGTAATAAAGAGAGTCAGGCTGACCTGCGCACAGCATTCCTATAGCCTTAAAACCGGAAGTTGAGCTTTATGGGGCATTTTTGAATTATCCCCAGAGTTTCCAGCATTAAGGAAACATTCACACTCGAACACTTCCTTTCAAAAACAACCTCTGGCTCTTCTCGGTTCTCAGTCTTAGATTTGCCAAAGTACAAGTCCAGTGAATAAGGCATGTAAAAGCAGCAATGTGGGAGATGGTATGGGTTGGGGAATCCTTCATTTGTTTCTCGTTGCGTAAGAAAACAATGAAAAAAACAGTACGACCTCAAGAGGCTGATAGACAACATTCTTCAGCTACCAAGGTTTTTCATAACCAGCTTTCTCAGCTATGATGAATTGAATACCCATTTATTACATTGTGTGAGGACAAGACCAATATTCAAAGCTGAGTTCAGTCATTCACTGAATAATTACTGATCAATACTGACGGAATTTTCATTGTTAGATAAACTATTTCTTAAATAACAAAAGGAACATTGTCATCAGTATATTATGAGAGTTTCCGCAGATTCATAACGGCATTTTTTGTGTCGTGACAGGCATTGGATGGTTTCCTAATAGCTCTTACCACAGATGGGAACATCATATATGTATCTGACAGCGTCTCGTCTCTCATTGGTCATCTACCGGTAAGTGAAGGATGTGAATGCAATGCAATAAACCCCAATCCAATGCATCCAAGAGGACTTGATTTGGTGCTTTACTTTTCATCAAATGTATCATTACCTCTGAGAATGCCATGACTAGTCTGACAAACTCGTGTTATTAGTAATACAATTGTCATGTTTTTCTAAACTTAGATAAGGCAGCCCACACACAGCAGGTTTTCTGTAGGCTGTTGACAACAGTCCTTAGGAAATGCTTCAAATTTTTTTTACACCTTCAATTGTATTTGTACAGTATCTAAAAATCATGAAATGCTGTGGCTCATAGAATATTTTTCTGAAATTGTCAGAAAAAATATACCCCCAACTGAAGTGGAAGGTTATTTGCAGTTAAGTGGTTTCACTTATTACAGAAAAAAAGCCTATTTCATAAACCTGAATCAATGTTCCTCTCTTCTTACTGCTGCAAATGCGTCAAAATCCATTCATAGCGTGATCACATGCTGCCAGTCTAATGAGATTTGCTTCCAAACTTTACCTTTATTTCAGTTCCTACTGTGTGAGAGTTACTAATGCGGTTTGATGATACTGATGGATACTTTCATAACTGTCAAACCCACCTTGGCCTTTGGCCTTATTAAGCAGAGAGGAGGGCTTAGCAGACCCTTGTTATTGAGGAACAGAACAAGCTGAACTCAGGTGGCTCTGAAGGCCATGTAGCCATTATGGATCTACTCAGATTGTGCTAATACTCTTAAGATTTCCTTGAGATGGTGCTTGGGTTGGATGGAACTACTAGTTCCTATAACAGCAGAAAGCTGCCTCTATCCACAAGGCAGTTTTAGAGTTCTTTATGTGCTTTTAGAGTATTTATTCATATTTTGAATAGTACTTGATATGGTTTCAGTAATTTTATTTTTATTAGTTTTACATATTATTTGATGTGTGCTATTGAGATTTAATGAGTTTTAATAATTTTAGCTTATGTATTTCAGTTAGTTGCCAACATTTCTAATTTATTTCAGCTTTATTCAAACGGACCCTTTTCACATTTCTCATTTTCAGAATAACAACATGCAGTAAATGGTAAAACTGTTTACACTACAAACCAGTGTGTTCATAATTAAGATAATACATTAAAATAATATCGTAAGACACACAAATTTTCAATATCAAGCAGCAAAACAAACTGTTTTGTACAGCTAAAAATAGCTGGACGCGGATGAGACCGGAAGCTAGACCCATAGAATTTACAAATGACCACGCCCATTTTTACAGCAAGAAAAATGTGGATAGAAATTACCCAACTATGACATCTTCTGCTTTTGAGAAACCTGAAAATGTGAAAAGGATCCAATACCGAAAGCTAATTTTTAATAGATTTAGTTTTAGTAGCAACACTGCCACAAGGTGGTTTATTTTGATGGTGTAATTTGAGTTGATAACCATAAATACTACTGCTGTTAATGCTACTACTACTTTTAATAATAATAATAATGTTACTATTTAAAATTGTTTTAAGAAATGATCTGTGAAAAGTGTTAGATGTCTTGTGAAATTATGTTGTAAGTAAGTGCTTAGTATTGTGGGAAATGTAGTGCGTTGTGTAGCACTAATGAAAGAGAGCAAGGAGTGACGTTGTCATGGATACTGCTGTGTCTCAGTCAGATATGGTGGACCAGAACATTTTGAACTTCCTGCCAGAACGAGAACATGGAGAGGTGTATAAACTTCTGTCATCACACATGCTCTTGACAGAGCCTTCTGCTGTGGACCTACTCAACAGCAGTGAGTATACATACAGTATGCATGCATGCACAGATCAACACACAATCTATCACACACACACACACTTGCACACACAGATGTATGCAGTATGCTGTGAGTGCGTGCTGTCTTAGTGGCTGGCTGTAGTGTGCTCTATGATTACACTCATGGCTAATTATAGAGGCTCAGTGCATGCAGTGTTACACAGATTATCTGTTACAACACTCTGATAATCCCACATACATCTCTTACCCTGACCCCAATCCATAAAACGCACACACACACAAGCTCACCAATACTGAGAGATAATAATACTGGTTGAAAAAACAGTCACTGTTGATTATTCATCTTATTCGATCAGCAGAACCACCTCTGTTTCACTGGTCACACTCTCTTGTGCACAAACACACACACACACGCACGCACACAGACTGTTGTACGGTCAGTCAGGTCATTGTACTCCTATTTTAGGATAATCATCAAAGTCACACTGGGGCCACAGCCATAATGGAACATTAGCCTCAACCTTGTGCATTCGTCTGACAAACCGAATTGCTGTTATATCAGCTGCTAACAGTCTCTTTCCTTGCCCTGTGCACTCTTTTTCTTTTCTTTCTTTCTTTCTTTCAGATGAGACGCATGTCGAGTTCTGCTGTCATTTAGCAAGGGGGAACATTGACCCGAAAGAACCGCCCACGTACGAACATGTCAAATTTGTTGGAGATTTCAAGTTTCATAATAACGGTGGGTTTTTATTTGTCACTTTTAGTACTTCCAGCCACATGCAACATAAACAGAGACACTAATAACTGACGGATAGTTAGATTTTTTTTATTACTTGATTCTAGAAGTAAACTTCAGCTGTGATAACAAGCATTTGGAATGAACACGCAATTTGTTTTTTTTTCTGTGCATTTGGTGGAGGAAGAGATTTAATGAGGAGGAGGCATTTGCCTATGTTGGAATTATTGGTCCGTTTCCTCATTTGCATGTAGAATGTCATTGTGAGGTTACATCATTGCTAATAGGAAATGTGAAAATGAGAAGAATCTTGGAATTGAAATAGACTGGAAACATTCAAGCCATGGCCAGAACTATGCTAGTTCTTTGTAAACGCTCATTTGCAATAAATTTAAATACTTTATTATTTAATTTCTTATTTGGTTAGTATAAAAGAATTCAAATATACTTGAATTCTCTAGTGAAAAATAAATGTACTAAAATGTATTTGAAATGCTAAGTATACTACAGATACATTTACATATTTATGTGCCTAATAAAAATACCCCTTATACTCAATTGTACTTTAATTGTGCGGAACTAGTACTGAAGTATATTTGTTTGTGCTAAAGTGGAATTATTGCAAGTATACTTTAGGTACACTTTAAATATCTTGCATTTAAAGATCAGTGGCCATGTACACACTGCAAGTTTCAGGAGTGACAACTGCATTAAATGCAGGACTGAGTCCGTAAATTATCGTTCTGTGTGTGTAAGGAACAGCAGATTTTTACTAAACTAATCTATTTTAATGCTAATTGACGTGCTGTTTTGTTTATTCTCCAGAGGCTGCTTAAGAGAACGCTGTCTTGCCGTTTTGCCATGTCCTCATATTTACAAGTGTTTTTAGGCATGTTGTTTGGTCTTAGCTCATAAAGCTAGGCACTTAATGGAGGTAATAAAGTGGTCTGTTGCGGTTATGAGATATTATGATTTTTTTGGTGTTATAATACATAAAGCATTTGGGTGTTTTAATGTTTTTTGTGCTTGGCCTTGTTTGTTGTTTTTTTTGTCTATGAAGATCTGGCAACACTGACACTTTACCGCAGGGCTTGTGAGCGCAACTAGCCCTGTGTCAAAATGTGCTAAGGTTAAGACTTATTTCACTTTTATTTTCTTGCATCTCGCATACAGACGAAGACAATTTTCTGATGCGAGTTTAAATACGTCATTAACAACTAGCTGTTCAGTTCGGTTCCGTACACACTGCGTAGAATTTCTGTAAATGCGGTTGTCACTACCTGTATTTTTCAGTAGTTAATGCGGTTGTTGATTGCGATTTGTCATTCCTGTATTTTAGTGAATTATGTTTGTACAGAATGAGATTAAGTAGTAAAAGGTGAACTGACAACCTATAATCCTCATCAACAGTGACATTGAAACACATTTTAGGCGTAATATTAAGATATGTGCATTGTACACAAGTAGTACTCCAAATAAAGTTTATTTATATTTTTATATCAGTGAGTCTTGACTGAGTCAGTAAATACGTAAATAGATTTGAACGTATTTTTATTTATTTTTACTTTTCTTCAAGATTTGTATTTGTCGCATACACAGTTGTATAAAGAATACAATTTCAGCTTCTTAGACTGTGCAGATAGACATATTAAGATGAACATAAAAATAATAATAAATCAAAATGGCAATTAAAAAATAGAAAGAAAAAATACATTTTAAATTCTTTCAGTGTCATTCATCCACTAGAAGATCGGGCTAATAATAATACTCGATCTCTAAAATCTGGTCATTATAGGTTTTTTTTTTAAACAGAACATGTTTTCTCTGTGTCACAGTGCCTCTGTCCTCATGTAACGGTTATGAGCTGGCGTTCCCGCGCACCCTGCAGTCCTCACTAGAGGAGCAGATCTGTCTCGTAGCCACAGTGAGACTTGTGACCCCTCAGTTCCTGAAGGTAACAGTGGAACCACCCCCATATACACACTAATTCACATGCACTTAAATGCACAAAATCAATATTGCTCACATACTGCTTGCATTCATCCTTACGTCAAAGGAAGGACAGACTTATTGTCTGTGTGTGTGTTAAAGGATCTGTGCAACGTGGAGGATGTGTGTGATGAATTCACATCAAGACACAGCCTGGAATGGAAATTTCTCTTCTTAGATCACAGGTGAGTCAAATGCTGCTTCATTATGCAAATGACTCCTCTGAAGTTGTGATTCTGCATGGTCTTTTATGCAACACTCATTTAGGTCCATTTGAATCATGACTCCTTCTGATTATGTCATTTGTTTGATTCATTCATCAGTTGCTGACCCACTTACATCTGCTAATTCAGACTTTCTGCTGTCCTACACACGGTTGCGAGGGTCAGCGATGTCATCAGATGTGCGTGCGCTTGAAATATTTCTTACACTCGTATTTTAATATGTTTTTATTCTGCTGTGGCCATTCATAAATTTCAGCATAGAGATTATTTACTCAGGAGGCATTTGTGACCCCCAGAGAGTTACATAACCGTGTGTGTGCGCGAGTACTGGATGTTCCTGTTCCTTACAGCGCTATAATTGGACATTCGAGCTGTCTCGTCAAACTCTCTCTTTTAAAGGAGAAGTGTGTCATTTCTACATCACTCGCTCAAAATATTGTGGTTTTCAAACAGGTTTCCCAAATACTTCCTGTTTTTCATGCTCAGTCATACAGATAGTCCTGTACCCAAAATCATGCTATTGGTTGAACCAGTGTTGCTGTGTCAAGCTGGTTAAGAAAAGTGTTTTGAAACACAATGTTTACATTGGGAAATCAACCTATAAAATGTAAAAATGGTTTACCGTCTCTGAAAGATTTTTTTTTTTTTTTAATCAAATGTAAATTCATGTCCAAGTCACATTTCGTTGGTTAAATAAACATTAATGAAGTATCAGAAAAAGAAATCTATTTTATATTTTTACATTATCAATGTAATCAATATTCTATTTATTAAAGCCAAGCATGAATCTCATCAAGTTAGTGTTTTTAAGCATTTTACATTTACTGTAAAATAATAACTCGAGGCAGTAACAATTTAAACAATATATTTTATTTGTGAACTTATGTTCAGCTATACTTTTTAATAGTTAACTTTTAACTATTTTTGAATTTTTCAGATCATCTGTCATCAAAGCTCAGTAAATATTGGTGACAGACAAATTAAATTTCACCAAGCTGATTACTCACTAAAAACGCCCACAGGTCAACGAAGTGGTTATATCTAAGTTTGTGAATTGTTTACTTTTTTAAATTAGTCTTCTCATTTACACCATTTATATTGTTCATTCTGACTGATTCGCGAACGCGGAATGCGCACGAACACAAGATTTATCGCATGAACCAATCACAGCCGAACTAACCAGTCATATCCAATCATATCATGATGGAGGCGTTGCCTGCTCTCACGTGACTTACCCCCATTCATTCTCAGTTACCCCCCTCCAAATGTACGACACACCATAGGGGGTCTGTTAAAACTCAATGGGCTCAGGGGAGGCGAAAGAGACGCTGACTTCCATTGTAACTTTACCTACTGGTGTCGCTGTTGGACAGTGTTTCTTTAGAAAAATGAGTGATTTATACACT
The DNA here is from genome assembly GCA_021397915.2 of Tor tambroides. Taxonomy (NCBI): domain Eukaryota; kingdom Metazoa; phylum Chordata; class Actinopteri; order Cypriniformes; family Cyprinidae; genus Tor; species Tor tambroides. Next base: position 1,176 of record JAFVLL020037770.1, on the reverse strand, counting down.
TTTTAATGTTATATTTTGTAATATTGGTGTTGTTTTAGTTTTGTACTACAAATTTTTTTCTCATTTAGTATTTTTAGGAGGCACTGCCACGCTTGCCTCCTCGGAAGAAACGCCCCTGGTGTATGTGTGTGTATTTTTAATGTTTGTATGTTTTATATATATATATATATATATATATATATACAGTGTGTGTGTGTGTGTGTGTATATATATATATATATATATATATATATATATATATATATATTACCGTAAAAATATAACAACCGTTCTAAAGTTTGGGGTCAGTAAGATTTTTTTTTTTTTGGAAAGTATTTTTATACAACAAGAAAATTACATTTATTTAAAATAGATTAACAGTTATTTTAAATTAAAAATTCAAATAATATTTCAAAGTATTACTGTTTTACTATATGTTTGATTAAATAATTGTAGCCTTGGAGAATCTTACGTGTCTATTTATTTACACACAGACACATACATGACTCAGGCAGGCTATGGATACCCATCTTTCTTATTTCAGCAGTTCCCATGGTGATGAGTGTCTGCAGGGTCATCCAAGTCCCCATGATTCATTCCTTTAGTGCACTGCCAGTTTAATGGATGTTAAAGTACATATATAAGACTGAGTTCTTGTTTTGTAAAATGGGCCAATACTTGGAACTGTGCATGTGCTGGTAGCAGCTCAGTAGAAGCGTAGTATGCGTAGATAGTATGTACTGAATGTGTGTGTGTTTATGTGTTCACAGGGCCTCTCCTATTATTGGGTACCTGCCGTTTGAGGTTTTAGGGACCTCGGGTTACGATTACTACCATGTGGACGACCTGGAGCTGATTGCTCAGTGTCATAAACAATGTGAGTGTTATCTCTCTCTCGCTCCTTCTCTCTCTTTAAAAACTAGGTCAGTATACTGTCTTGGAAATTTTGTTCTGTTTGTGTGAATCACAGAGGAGCTGAAAATGCCCCTACCAGGAAAGATGAAAGACCCTGTAAGAAGCTTTCAAATCATTTTTAGAGACTACTGATCTTTTGTGTGTGTGTGTGTGTGTGTGTGTGTGTGTGTGTGTGTGTGTGTGTGTGTGTGTGTATTGCAGTGATGCAGTGTGGGAAAGGAAAATCCTGTTACTATCGGTTTCTGACTAAAGGGCAGCAGTGGATCTGGCTACAGACACACT